>JAQQSZ010009892.1:0-12653 GCA_028646595.1 Phalanger gymnotis
TGGCCTATGTCGAATTGCTTGCTTTCTTAGGGAGGGTGGGCAGGGAGGGAAGAGGGGAGAGAATTTGGAACTCAAAGTTTTAAAAACAGATGTTCAAAAACAAAACAAAATTTTTTGCATGCGTCTAGGAAATAAGATACACAGGCAATGGGGCGTAGAAATTTATCTTGCCCTACAAGAAAGGAAGGGAAAAAGGGATGGGAGGGGAGTGGGGTGACAGAAGGGAGGGCTGACTGGGGAACAGGACAACCAGAATATATGCTATCTTGGAGGGGGGGGAGGGTAGAAATGGGGAGAAACTTTGTAATTCAAACTCTTGTGAAAATCAATAATGAAAACTAAATATATTAAATAAATTAAATAAATAAATTTTTTAAAAAAGAAATAGAATAGTGGATAAATGGAATGGATTAGGTACACAATACACAGTAGTGAATGACCATAGTAATCTAGTATTTGATAAACTCAAAAATCCAGGCTTTTACAACAAGAACTCATATTTGACAAAGGTTTCTGGGAAAACTGGAAAAGTTTGTCAGAAACTAAGTATAGACCAATATCTCATACCATATACCAAGATAAAATAAAAATTGGCACACACTTTACATATAAGGGGTCATATCATAAGCAAATTAGGGGAGCATGGAATATCTTACCTGTCAGAATTTATGATAAAAAGAAGAGATAGAGAGTATTGTGGGAATTAAAATGGATAATTGTGATTACATCAAATTGAAAAAGTTTTGCAAAAGAAATCCAAGGATTTTTAGCTAGAATTAGAAGGAAGGCAGAAAACTTGGGGAAATTTTTTAAATAGCCAAGTTTCCCTGATAAAGACTTCATTTCTCAAATATTGAACTGAATCAAATATATAAGAATACAAATTATTTCCCAGTTGATAAATATTCAAGGGATATGAACAGGCAGGTTTCAAAAGAAGAAATCAAAGCTATTTATAGTCATTGAAGAAAATGCTCTAAATAACTATTGATGAGAGAAACACACATTAAAACAACTCTGAGGCACCATGTCACACCTATCAGATTGGCTAATGTGACTGAAGGGAAAATGACAAACGGTGGATGGATGTGGAAAAATAGGGAAACTAATATACTGTTGGTGGAGTTGTGAATTGATCCAAGCAATTTGGAATGTCTGAAGGGCCATAAAAATGTGCATACCCTTTGATCCAGCAATAACACGACTAGGTCTGTATCCCAAAGAGATCAAATAAAAAGGAAAAGGATCTTTATGTATAAAAATCTTTAAAGCAGTTCTTTTTGTGGTGGCAAAGAATTGGAAATTGAGGGGATGTCTATCAATTGAGGAATGGCTAAACAAGTTGGGTGTATGATTGTGATGGAATAATGTTGTGCTGGAAGAAATGATGAGCAGGATGCTTTCAGAAAATTCTGGGAAGACTTATATGAACTGATGCAAAGGAAACTGAGCAGAAGCAAGTGAACATTATACACAATAACTGTAATATTGTATGATGATCTAGTGTGAATGACAGCTATTCTCAGCAATGCAATTCTCAGCAAAAGTATTAAATGAGCAAACAAGAATTTTAAATTAAAATTTTATTTTGTTTTCATGAAAAAAAAATATTCCATCACAATCATATACCACTACTTGTTCAGCTATTCCCCATTTAATGGGCATTTCCAATTCTTCGCCACCATAGAAAGAGCTGCTATAAATATTTTTGTACGTATAGGTCCTTTTCCTTTTTGTTTTTTATCTCTTTGGGATACAGACCTAGTAGTGGCATTGCTGGATATGCATGGTTTTATAGCACTTTGGGGATAGTTCCTCATTGTTCTACAGAATGGTTGAATCAATTCATTACTTTATCAACAATATATTAGTGTTTCAATTTCTCCACATTCCCTTTAACATTTGCCATTTTCCTTTTCTGTCATATTAGCCAATCTGATAGGTATGGGGTAGTACCTCAGAGTTGTTTTAATGCATATTTCTCTAATCAATAGTGATTTAGACCAATTTTCTTATATGACTATAGATAGCTTTGATTACTTTGTCTGAAAACTGCCTGTTCATATAATTTGACCACTTATCAATTGAGGAATGGCTCTTATTTTTATAAATTTGATTCGATTCTCTATATGTTTGAGAAATAAGGCCTTTATCAGAGAAGCTTGCTATAATTTTTTTCAGTTATGATTACTGTGTATTTCTCTCCATCGTATCTTTCCTCCATTCATCCTACTCTCTCTCCTTTCGCCCTGTTCATCCTCAAAAGAGTTTTGCTTCTGACTATTGCCTCTCCCAATCTGTTCTCTCTTCTATCAGCACCCCCCACCTTTTCTTATCCCCTTCCCCTCCTACCTTCCTGTAGGTTAAAAAGAGATTTCTATGCCTGAGTGTGTATGTTATTCCCTCTTTGACCCAATTCTAATCAAACGCTGCCCCTCAACTCCCCCATCATTCCCTCCGCTGTAAAAGCTCTTTCACATCTTTTTTATGATTTACCCTATTTTACCTCTCCCTTCCCCCTTCTCCCAGTGCATTCTTCTTTCTCATACCTTAATTTTATTTTATTTTTTAAGATATCATCCTATCATATTCAACTCAAACCCCTTCCTTCTATGTATACTCCTAACTGCCCTAATAATGAGAAAATTCTTAGGAGTTATGAGTATCCTCTTCCCATGTAGGAATATAAAGAAGTTAACCTTATTGAATCCATTATGATTTCTCCTTACCGTTTACCTTTTTATGCTTCTTTAGTCTTATACTTGAAATTTAAATTTTCTATTCAGCTCTAGTCTTTTCTTAAAGAATGCTTGAAAATCCTCAATTTTACTGAATGTGCATTTTTTTTCCCCTGAAGGATCATACTCAGTTTTGTTGGTAGGTGATTCTTAGTTGTAATCCTAGCTCCTTTGCCTTCCAGAATATCATATTCCAAGCCTCTGATCCTTTAATGTAGAAGCTGCTAAATATTGTGTTATCCTTACTGTGACTCCATGATATTTGAGTGGTTCCTTTCTAGCTACTTGCAATGTTTTCTCCTTGACCTGGGACCTCTGAAATTTGGCTATAATATTCTTAGGTGTTTTATTTTGGGGTCTCTTTTAGGAGGTAATGGGTAGATTCTTTCAATTTATATTTTACCCTCTGGTTCTAGGACATCAGAGCAGTTTTTCTTGATAATTTCTTGAAATATGATGTCTAGGCTTTTTTTTCTTTTTAATGATAGCTTTCAGGTAGTCCAATAATCCTTAAATTATCTCTCTTCCATCTATTTTCCAGGTCAGTTGTTGTTTTTCCCCATGAGATATTTCACATTTTCTTCTATTTTTTCATTCTTTTGATTTTGTTTTACTGTTTCTTGATGTCTTATAGAGTCATTAGCTTCCACTTGCCAAATTCTAATTTGAAAAGAATGATTTCCTTCGGTGAGCTTTTGTACCTCTTTTTTCCTTTGGCCAATTCTACTTTTTAAGGACTTCTTTTCTTCAGTAAATTTTTGTACCTCTTTTTCTGTGTAGCCAATTTTGCTTTTTAAAGAGTCCTTCTCTTCAATGGGTTTTTCTGCCTCTTTTACTATTTGACCTGTTCTGTTTTTTAAAGTGTAATTTTCTTCAGTATATTTTTGCCTCCCTTACCAAGCTGTTAATTTTTTTTTTGATGATTTTCTTATATCACTCTCATTTCTTTCCCCTACTTTTCCACTATCTCTGTTATTTGACTTTTAAAATCCTTTTTTGAGCTCTTCCAGGAGTTCTTTTTGAACATGTGACCAAAACACATTTTTCTTTGAGTCTTGGGATATAGCAGTTTTGACTTTGTTGTCTTCTTCTGAGTTGGTATTTTTATCTGCTGTCACCGCAATAACTTTCTATGGTCAGGGTTCTTCTCCTCCTCCCCCCCCCAACTTGTTTTTCTAGTTCTATTTCTTGATTTTTAACTTTATGTTAAAGTTTGAGCTCTGCTTCCAGGGAAAAGGAGACATGGTCCCAAGCTTCAGAGCTGTTTTTTGGGTTTTTTTTTTTTTTGCAGCTGTTTTCAGAGCTAGTTCTGGCAGTCTGTAAATTATCAGTTCTTCTCAGGTGGTATGACCTAAGAATAGGCATGTTTATTACTCTCTTGGCCTGTGCTCTGGTCTGTGAGTGACCACAAACACTAATTTCTGCCACGGAGCTGTGACCAGGGACTCTACTCTCCTGTAGCTTCAAGCTCTGGTGTACTAGTGCTCTACTTTGTTCTGGAAGTGAGACCTAGGATTGTGAACTAAATCCATGTATGAGAGAGTCTTGAGTCAGTGCCAGCAAAGTGACCCCTGTAATCTTTTTCTGACCAGTTTTCTGACCCCCTTACCTTCTATGGGCTGAAAGTCACTGAAGTCACTGAATCGATTTGCCCCCAAGGCTGTTGCTGCTTTGCTAGGTGTGGCCTGCACTGCCCCAGCCTGCACTGGAATGCATTCCACTCTCACCCTAGTGAGATAAACCTTTCTTGTAGACCTTCTAAGTTGTCCTGGGCTAGAAAATTGTTTTACTCCCTTCTTTCAGTACTCCCTTGTATTCGTGGTTTCTGCCAATCCAGAATTTGTTATAATATAATGTGAAGCTAGGCCTTCTTGACTCCAATTTGGGTTATCAATCCACTATGCCAATCTACCTCTCAGGATTAATTACAGAAAATAAAGACTTTTAACATTTTTCTACCATCATTCCTCAGCATGTAAATGTCAAATTAGTATATCTTTGGATTGTACTGTGTTAGAATGTTTGATTTTAAAACTTGCTGTCATCTTCTTTTACAGAGATGTGTTTAATTTCAGCAAATAAAGACAAAAGCCCTTTAATAATATTTCTGTACCATTACTGCTGTATGTATATGTAAGTATGAATATCAATTTTTAAAATAAGTACAAACAAATGTAATTTCATACACAAAAATCAGTATTTATTTGAGAAATTATTAGCAATATTTATTTATATTTCAGGACAAAAATACTTTTCAGTTATGGATAAGTGGCTAAATTTAGACAGAAGAGGTAAAAATACTGATGACAATGGCTTATGATTTAGGTTGTAGTACATATAAATTAACAAGAAAAAGCAAATATGTAAAATCATTTTTGCAATATGGATTTACTTCTAATAATGATGATGGTGTAGAAAAACCTCTTCACTTAATCTGTAGTGAAGTTTTGGCTGCAGAAAGTGTGAAATCAAACTAAAACATCTTAATATCAAGCATGCAGCAGACTGCAATAAACCAAAGGAATATTTTGGACTACTTTTAAAATCTTCAAATAAAGAAAAACAATGTTTTTGATAAATTTGTTGCTGTTAACAAAAAAGCATTTACTTGTATCTTATGAAATTTCTTATTTAATTGCAAAACTTAAGAAGACCTATGTGATAGGAAAAGATCTTGTATTACCTGCTGCTATTAAAATATCTGAAATAGTTCATGGAAAAAGTATGGGGATGAAATTCTTAAAATTCCATTATCAAATGATATTGTTTCCAAAAGAACTTCTGAAATTAGTAATGGCCAATTCCAGCAGCTTATTACTAGGCTTAAGTGCTGCCCAAAGTTTGCAATTCAGTTAGATGAAACAACTGATATTTCTAACATGGCAGAGTGGTTACTTTATGTAAAATATATTTTTGAAGGAAGCATCCATGAGGAATTATTTTGTCACCCTTTGGAAGGGCACAAAAGAGGAGAAGATATATATCTTAAAGTCAATGAAATTTTCACAAATGAAGTTTTACAGTGGAAAAATTGTGTTGTCTGTACAGATGGTGCTGGAGCAATGATGAATGAGAATGTTGGATTTGTAGTAAACGTTAAAGCTGGTGAAAATGAACATATCACCTTTACCCACTGCATGATCCACTGGGAGGTACTTGTAGCCAAAAAATATCACCAGAGTAGAATGTGCTTTGCAATACTGTCAAAATCATTAACTTCATTAAAAGTTGTGCTTTTAACAGTTGGTTGCTTTTAAGCCTTTGGAAAGGCATGGACTCTGATTACAAAAGCTTATTTCTACATGCAGAGGTAAGGTAGCTCTCAAGAGGGTGAAGTTTAAACAGGTTATTGAAATTGAAAGATTCATTTTTTACTGAGTAGAAATGCAATTTTGTTAATTTTTTTCATAATGACTTACGGCTTTCAAAACTGGTATTTGTCAGATATTTTTGGAAAAAAATTATTTAAACATATTGCTTCAAGGAAAAATTGTAATATATTTATATTAAAAGATAAAATTGAAAGTGTTATTAAAAAAGTTAACATATGGAAGAACAGGGTGGAAAATGGTTCTTTAGAAATGTTTACAGCTACAGATGATTTTATAATTAAAAATAACCTTCTGAAAGATTTAATTGTAAGAGTTATAATTGATCATCTGAAGTGCCTGGAGACACAGTTTCAGAAATACTTCCCTTCAAATCTTGATTCTCAAAAACTATATTGGGTTTATAAACCATGCTCAATTGAAATAAAAAGTGTCTGCCATTAAAAGTTCAAGAAGAATTTGCTGAATTATCAAACAACACAGGTTTAAACCTTGTTTCCTAAAATATCATCAAATGAATTTTGGCTTGGGATTAGGGAAGAATTTCCAACAGTTTCTGAAATGGGCCTAAACATACTTCTGCCACTTTGTACTATGTATTTATGTGAATCAGTGTTCTCAGCATTGATGATTATAAAATCAAAACGTTGATAAATTCTGAAAATGTTGAAGGTGCTCTATGTACTGCAGTATCAAATATTCTGCCAAGATTCATTCTTTATGTAAAAGTAAACAAGCACATCCGTGTCATTAGTATGCCAATTTGCTTTCACCTTTAATAAATGGTAAAATTTTATGTATACCAAAGAATTGTTTTAAATAAATGTCTTTATGATTCATTATCAGTAAATGTTTGATTTGCATGCCTATTTATATACTTCTATACTCGAAGTCATGTAAAAATTTCTCAGATGAAAAGGGGTCATAAGTGGAAAAAGTTTAAGAAGCCCTGGATTAGATGACCACTTATGAGAAATTGTGCAAAGGAAAATTTCTGCTTAGGTCTTCTCTGAGATTCCTCCATCTCACTAATTTTATGAGCTTGTGCATGTTTATGTGAAAAGTGGAATAACAGGATAAAAATTAAATAATGTTTCTGAGCCATAATGCAAAAAATATTCAAGACACAATGGCAAAGTAAGTTTTTTGTTTTATTTTATCTTGTTTTGTTCTTAAGTCTCTTATTTTACAGATGTAGAGACTGTGTCCAGAATAGTTAAATGAGTAATTGAGATCATACAGTAGTAAGTGGCCAAGCTGGGCCTGGCTGGAACTCAATTGTTTTGCTTCTTAGTGTTCAGGGTCTTGAAGGAATAAGAATAAAGCCTATAAAGAACAGAACTTTACCCAGCCCCCTCTTCCTACTAGGTTGAATTTATTCATATCAGGAAATTAGAAATAAATTTCTACCAGCAGAAATAAAATCCCAATGCCTGTCTGCACGAGCCTTTGGAAACAGCAAGGCAGTAACTGATTTAGGAGAGGACAGGCTACTCTTCCATTATATAAAAGGAGGGGAAGAGCAAAACTTGCTTGAGAAGTGAGCAAGGGCTACACCGTGTTGATGTCACTCAAGACTAAGAGAAGAGAGACTGCACCTGCTTGAGTTTGTCAAGAATGAGGATGGTGACTTTCCTCTCTTCTTGTTTATTTTTCCAATAGGTCACATCTAGTGTTAGGGGAAGAAGACTGTCTAGAGAATACAGGTGATGTCTATATTCCAAGGGTTGGGATCAGAGGAAAGGGAGTAAAATTCTTAACTCTTCATCTTCAATAGGTAAATTTTTCTTATGCAAACAGGCACACAGTTATTAATTTAATCAACAAATTTTCAAAATACAGCACTGTGGGGATACAAAAATGACTAACACATGATTTTTGTCCTGGAGGAGCTTGTACTCTAAGACCATAGATTTAAAATACACACACACACACACACACACATATATATGTATATATATATACATATATATATATAAAGATAACTACAACATAAGGCAATGTAAATGTTATATAAATAGATTTAAAAGGTGGGAGAAATCACTTTCTACTGGGGTGATCATGATAGACTTGATGTAGTAGTTGGAATTTAATCTAGGCTTTGAAGAATATGGAGGGTGAGAATCTCAGAAAGAAGTAATAGCACAAGTATAATAGTAATTTAAATTTGAAGATCTTTCCCACACATTAGTAGGCCCATATGACCTGCTCATGTCACAGGAAGCCTAAGTCATATGTGGTGGGAGGAGCTTGCTGAACGGGAGGAACTAGAACGGTGGAGCAGGAAATATTCAGAGAGGTTAGAGCTGAGGGAGAGAGCAGACGTGTGCTGGCTGTGCTGTGAGTGATTGTTGGCTGCAAGACCCCAGCAGTGGGCAGGAAGGTTATGAAATGGCTTGGCTCCCTGCTGTGATGCTGTGTTTCAGATTCTTTGCTGTTATTATAAAATGGACTTATTGGTTCTGGAATTTGCTTGTTTGTTAGATGGGTCAGACTTATTGGTTTTGGGACCTGGTTCTTTGGTGTCTGACTAAATGATTTACTTCTTCTACTTCTAGATGGAGAGTCTCTTACATTTTGTGATGCAGAACTACATAGGCATATTGACAAGTATCATCTATATTGTAATTATTGCCTTGCTAATACAACAAGCAAAGGAAATCACTTGGGAGGGTCTAAGGACTGTTTATGGAACCACTATCAGGATCATAGATTTAGACCTGTAAGGGATCGTAGATGTCACGTAGTCCAACTACCTCAATTTACAGAGGGTCAGAGAAGGGAAGTGCTTTGCCTAAGATCACAGAGGTAATAAGTGATAGAGGCAGAATTAACCTGCATCTCCTCTATCCAATTCCTATTCACTTTCCACTGGACCATAGCTCAATTTGGTAGGAATTAAGTGAGAGGTCTGGAGAAGAATGGAAGACAAGGACTATGATAATTACAATAAAAATGTATTAGGTTCTACTGTATGCAGGACACTCTGCTAGGCCCTGAGGGAGATAAATTTAGATGAGACTTGATTTCTGCCACCAAGAACCTTATAACCTAACAGCACTGTAACTTGCTTGCTGCTAGAATGTACAGCACTCATGGAAGAAATAAGGCTGGAAATAAGGCTGGAAAGGCAGGGTGTTACCAAGTTGTGAAAGGCCTTGAATGCCAGTTAGTCAAAGATGTCTGAATTTGAGCAGAGGAGTGATATGATCAGATATTATGATAAAAAGTTTATTCTTAGAGTGGGATGAAGGATGGATTAGAGGGTAGAGACAGTATATATTGCAATAGTCCTGGCAGGTGATAATGAGGAACTATCCTAGATATACATATGTTAGGGCAGCTGAGTGGTACAGTGGATATAACGTCAGGCCTGGAATCAGAAAGATCCCTCTTCCTGAGTTCAAATCTGGCCTCAGACACTTACTAGCTGTGTGACCCTGGGCAAGTCACTTAACCCTCTTTACCTTAGTTTCCTCATCTATAAAATGAACTGTAAAAAGACATAGCAAACCACTCAAGTACATTTGCCAAGAAAACCCTAAAAGAGGTCACAAAGAGTCAGACACAACTGAAATGACTCAATAACAACAACAAATACATGTTATCATTTGGTTCTTACAGCAACCCAGGGAAGTAGGTGGTGTCCTCAACCAGTCAGTTAACTAATATTTATTGAGCACCCATTATGTCCTAGAGACTATGGTAAGTGCTGGGAAAACAAAGAAAGGCAAAGGATAGTCCCTGCTTTTAAGAAGCTGGCATATGAGGAAACTGAGAGGTTAAGACTTGCCCAGGGTCACACAGCTACTAAGTGTGTGAGGCAGGATTAGAACTCAGATCTTCTTAATTCCAAGTCCAGCACTCTATGCACTGCACCACCTAGCTCCACACTTACAAACATTTATATGCACAAATACACACATTTATCAATAATTATATTGATATTTAAGTCTCTTCACCCTTTGTTAGGATCTTTGTCAGGATCTTTGTCTATTACAAATATATTCTGGGGAGTTGGAATCAAGATGGTGGAGTGTCAAGAAGCAGTATAGTGAGCTTTACTCTTCCAACAGATTTAGAAAATAAACGTACCAGACCAAATCCTGATGGGGAAATCTAACAAAAAGTCATAGTAAATTATTTTTCCAGCCCAAATCAACATAGGGAGACAGACAAAGGGGTCTATGGATACTGGGGACAGGGTCCAGCCAGGAGTTTGGCAGCAAAGCACTCTAGTGCCCAAGAAGAAGCTGTGCAGGAGGACGTCCCAGAACCATAGGAGGGCACTGTGTTGGAATGAGTGTCAACAGGCAGTTTTGTTCTGGCTCATAGATCCAGGGCAGACAGAGGCATCCCGCACTTGGGGGTTCCTGGATAGGGACTGGTAGAAGGAAGATCAAGCTCAGAAGCAAGCAGTAGCAATTTAGCTCAGATCCCAGGAGCAGAGCAGGATCTCAGTTCTAGCTTCTAGCATAGTCTGAAGTTTGCAGAGGAATAATGAGGGTAGGAATCCCAGGCCAAAAGGGAACCTGTAGTTCTGTCATCCTGAATTAGTAGAACTTCCCAGCTGGCCAATAGTGTCTGAATCCAGAAGCTGTGTACTGTTGTTCAGACCTAAGCCTTGGTCAGAAATTTACAGGGCTCAGAACAGGATGGGCAGCAATCAGACTTTTTCTCAGATCAGACCACTTAAACCTTGAAGGTTCCCCAGCCTGTGCCTGATATACTAGGACACTTAATACTCCAAGAAGACAGCAAAAGGGAGAGGCAGAGCCAAGATAGCAGCGTGAAAACAGGGGCTCACTTGAGCTCTGCCCCAAATCCCTCCAAACACCTGTAAAAAATGACTCTAAACAAATTCTAGAGCTACAGAACCCACAAAATAACAGTGAGAAACAAGTCTCCAGCCCAAGATGCCTGGGATGGTCACTGGGAAGAGTCTATCACACCATGCTGGGAGCAGAAAGCAGCCCAGTGTGGGCTGTGCCAGAACCGATCAGGCCAGAGTAGACCAGGCAGAGCAGGCCTTAGGGCCATGAATCACTGAGCTGTGGCAGTTTCCAAACTTCTTAACCCACAAATGCCAAAGACAACATAGCCGGTCAATGAGAAAACTGTTGGAGCTGGGTGAGAGAAGGGCACCATCTGACTCCAGCCCCAGGGTAGCGCTGCTTCCAGAGCTCCAGGCCCACAGACAGCAGGTGGAATTGAGTGGCTAATCAGAGCAGGAGTGCAAAGATTTCTTTGCTGGTGCTAAGGCAGGATTCTCTTCCTTTGCCCTGCTTGGATGTGGGTCGCAGTCCTGGTTGGTGGTCCTTGGGAGAGGAGGAGCACTGGTGTGGCACAGCTTGTGGTGGCTGTGGAGAGGGAGTCCTCCTGGTAGTTACACAGCAGAAAGGATTGCTTCAGATCACTCACAGACCAGAGCACAGGCCAGGAGAGGAGTATCATACCGTCTCAGAATGGAAGTAGCTCTGAAAACAGCTGCGCAAAACCCCTGAAGCTTAGGAGAGAGCACTCTCCAATCTGGAAGCAGTCATACCCTAACAAAGAGCTCAAAAGTCAAGTAATTGGCTGGGGAAATGAGCAGATGGTGTGAAAGGACTCAGACTATAGAATCTTACTTTGGTGGCAAAGAAGATAAAAACATATGGCCAGAAGAAGTCAACAAAGTCAAAGAGCCTACAACAAAAGCCTCCAAGAAAAATATGAATTGATCTCAGGTCATGGAAGAACTCAAAAAAGATTTGGAAAATCAAGTAATAGAAGTAGAGGAAAAATTGGGAAGAGAAATGAGAAGTGATGCAAGAAAATCATGAAAAACAAGACAACAACTTGCTAAAGGAGCCCACAAAAATAATGAAGAAAATAACACCTTAAAAAATAGACTAACCCAAATGGTGAAAGAGGTCCAAAAAGCCAATAAGGAGAAGAATGCCTTAAATTAGCAGAATTAGCCAAATGGAAAAGGAGGTCCAAAAGATCACTGAAAAAATAATGGCTTAAATTAGAATAGAGCAAGTGGAAGCTAGTGATTTTATGAGAAATCAAGAAATTATAAAACAGAACCAAAAGAATGAAAAAATGGAAGACATTGTAAATGAAGGGATGATATCGAAAAAAAAATAAAATTAAGGGGTGAGAAAGGAATATATTGGGAGAAGGAGAAAGGGAGACATAGAATGGGGTAAATTATCTCACATAAAAGAGGGAAGAAAAAACTGTTATGATGGAAGGGAAGAGGAGGTAGGTGAAAGCGAATGAGTGAATCTTGCTCTCATCATATTTGGCTTAAGGAGGGAATAACATATACATTCAATTGGGTATCCTACCCTACAGGAAAGTAGGGGGGAAGGAGATAAAGGGGGGATGATAGAAGGGAGGGCAGATTGAGGGAAGAGGTAGTCAAAGGCAAACACTTTTCAAAAGGGACAGGGTCAAAGGAGAAAACTGAATAAAAGGGGACAGGATAGGATGGAGGGAAATATGGTCTTTCACAACATGACTATTATGGAAATGTTTTGCATAATGATACATGTATAACCTGTATTGAATTGCTTGCCTTCTCAAGGAGGGTGGGTGG
>JAQQSZ010009893.1:0-12653 GCA_028646595.1 Phalanger gymnotis
CCCCTCTCTGTTTCTGTCTCTCTGTCTTTCATGCTGCTAACACTCTTCTCACCTTTTTTCTTGCTTACCTAAATCCATTTTCTTTTATTTTCCTTTCTTGTCTTTTTGCCTTTGTTTTTTCCAAAAGTACTTCCTTCCCAGTTTGCTTTCTGTGTCTCCCATTTTCTTCGAAGAATTGTCAAGAAACAGTACTTGTTTTCTACAGCAGCCCTTCATGAATTTGGCACACGAGGGGAAACTGAGTCGATTTCTGTACATCAGAGTTCCAAGACTTCAGACACTCTCCAGAGAAACTAATACTGCTTGATCCTATTCAGTTTCCTCTTTCAGCCTGTTCTCTGGGCAAAGTCACTAGACTGCTGTTTGGGCTACTGGGGGGGCTGAATTGCAGTGCAGTCATGAACTGTGATAAGGGCCAACCAAGCACATCAATCAGGCCCTTAAGTTTGACACCAACTTGAATGACTGGACTGTCACCTGTCCATGCTTTGCTCCTGTATTCCAACTTGAGGCCCCACCCCCAAACCTCTGATATCTATTCTCAGTCACTCTTTTGAGCCGATTAGGGAGCTGTGTATGTTGTAATACCTTGGAACAATGGCATGGATTTAGGACTAATTTAATCCTACCCAGTCTCACAGTCACTTCTTGGGCAGATTTCCCACTGAAGTCAGTAGTGGTCTTGTGTGTAGAAGGCCTGCAGAGAACAAGAGACTGCTCATTTAGGGTAATGGGGAAGACAGTTTCTTTCCTTTCTAAAACATCCCCCTTTTAAGAACGACCTAGACATAATAGTCCTTTAATCTTCACCTCTAGTCTTGGTAGTTAGAGCGCTGTGTGCAAAGACTTTCAATGGAAAACACCCTGGTGGGTAACTAGCTTAGAAAACTTCTGAGATCTATGTTAGATTCGAGGCTAGTTTTAAAAGATTAAAAGTACCAAATGGGAAAGTGAGCACATAGCCTCTTTTAAAGAGAGAATTTCAGCAAAGTAAAAGCTAGTCCACATAGAATCTATTGCTGCCTAAAGATATAATGATGTATTAATCTATATGTGTATGTGTGTATAAATATAATGGTGTATTAATCTATATGTGTATGTGTGTATAAATATGTTTTAATGGTGTATTAATCTATATGTGTATGTGTGTATAAATATAATGGTGTATTAATCTATATGTGTATGTGTGTATAAATATGTTTTAATGGTGTATTAATCTATATGTGTATGTGTGTATAAATATATGTTTTAATATATATGTGTGTATATGTTTGTATATATAGGTATATGTATGTGCATATGCATCTAGTTATACGTATATGTATGTAAACATACACCCATTCAATGACATTTTCTATAGAAATTCATCCCCATGGTAGTTGTCAACTTTTAGATCTGGGGATGGAGAAGAATTTTGAATGGCTCTCCCAAAGAAATATCCCAGCAGATGCAGAAGCTAGAATATTCAGCTACCCCTTCCCCCTCCTGATGCCAGTCAGCATTTACTACTTTTACTCACAAGTGACTTATTATATATGGACCACACTGCCTGGGAAGATAAGGACAAGGTTTTTAGGGTAGCTTTGACCCAGCTTCCTGACATGAGGGTGCCTTGGTCTTTTGCATTTTCACATTTTTGTGGTTTGCCATTTCCAAATTACCAGCTCTCAAGAAAAAGTTCAGAGAACTACCCAGTTACCAGAATATAAAAACAGATTTTTAAAAACCAAAATCATGTCTACGTGTACCTCCCAACCACTTGCTTTCGGCTAAAAATACTTGCTTGCAATGATGACAAAGCAGTTCCTGACCAAAATATTTATTGGTAAAATCACTCTGCAATTAGTAATATTGCGTGTCATTACGGGTAACACCAGGTTCTCCTTTAAATCACTGCTATCCTGTTACTGTGGCTTTAAAAGCTATCGAGTGTGTATCTGTGACATTCTGTTCAGTGGGCTGAATGAAAATTGGTCTACAAAGCTTAAGGAATGTAGGTTTCTGTCTTTCATACAACCAGCAACTGTGTATTTTTTAATTGTTTGACTTGGGCTCTGTCACCACAGTGGAAAACAGGAGCAGATTTTCTTTACCCTAGAACTGAAGCAGCTAATTTAAAAGCAGCGTGTGTGAAACTTTGTGAGAGTGTGGATTCCCAGTTTTTTAAGAGGAGAGAAAATAGATAGTTTGTAGTCATCCATTACAGAGTAGATGGTGCATTTGGCTTTACTTAAAAACCATGTTATTATTTATTTTGAGATAACAACGGAAATGTGTCTTCTACCCTTTCATTTGGAAACTTATTTTCAGTGACCTTGTTTGTTTTTTAGATTTAGAAGTGCATGGCCACTGGTTATCCTTACAGATTAAAACAACAACAACAATAAACAAACAAATCTTAAATATTTATACTGGCTCCTATAGTCTGCCTATATTAGGCAAGTCTTGTTTTTACTGCCCTCTCTCAAGTTTAAACCAAAAATATCATCCTGGAAATTGAGTAAGCAAGAGGCCCCTCAAAGTCCAAGGTGAAGTTGGCATTCCATGACAAGGTTTAGTTAAAATCAGCATCTCAGAGATAATCAATAAGGTTTCTAGTAATCTAGACATATAGAGTAGTTTTTGTTTCTTTCCTTCACCTAGGAAAGCCTAGACTAATATTTATTTGAATTTTTTTTTTACCCCAACTCTCTCATAGTTCTGCTTTTTGAAATTCTTCCTTTCAGTCAGGTACCAGCCCTGGTGCTGATTTTTTCCTAAGGAAGTGATTTCACCATCCTTTAATCTTGATTCAGTTTGTTTAGTCCTCCTTTCCTTTGTACATAAATTCTAATTTTCTTCCTTCCTTCCTTCCTTCCTTCCTTCCTTCCTTCCTTCCTTCCTTCCTTCCTTCCTTCCTTCCTTCCCTTTCCTTTCCTTTCCTTTCCTTTCCTTTCCTTTCCTTTCCTTTCCTTTCCTTTCCTTTCCTTTCCTTTCCTTTCCTTTCCTTCCTTTCTCTTCTTTCCTTCCTTTCTCTTCTTTCCTTCCTTTCTCTTCTTTCCTTCCTTTCTCTTCTTTCCTTCCTTTCCCTTCCTTCCTTCCTTCCTTCCTTCCTTCCTTCCTTCCTTCCTTCCTTCCTTCCTTCCTTCCTTCCTTCCTTCCTTCCTTCCTTCCTTCCTTCCTTCCTCCCTTCCATTGGTTATTTATATTTGTGTCTTATCTCTTTTTTCAGATTATAAACTCTGCTAGGTCTGGGACTCCATAAAAAAAAATCTCCCAGTTTCATTGCCTTGCTCCTAGTAGGAGTGTACTGATAATAGCCAGTGTTATAGCTTTATATTTTAAGGTTGCAAAATACTTATGTTAACTCATTTAATCCTTACTATAACCCTGAGACGTAGGATCCTAACATTACCCCTATTTTACAGATGAAGAAACTGAGTTTGTGAAAGATTAAGTGACTAGCTCAGGATCACTAGTAAGTATCCGAGGGAGGATTTGAACTCAGGTCTTCCTGATCTCTAGTCTAGCTCTACCCATACCTCTGCCTCTTGAATGCCTCGGTAACATAAGTGTGTTGAATTGGTTAAATTTGAACTTGATACATATAGAGGTGTCTACAGTTTTACTCTGTTGACATCCATCTCAAATATGTTGTCTTGATTTCACTTCTTGTTTCTTGGCGTCTTCCAGAATTGTCACTTGAAGTGACTGACTTGTATACTACCATGCTTAATCATACTCTTGTTGTTCGCTCATTTCAGTCATGCCTGACTCTTCGTGACCCCGGTTGGGGTTTTGTTGGCAGAGACACTGGAGTGGTTTGCCATTTCCTTCTTCAGCTCATTTGACAGATGAGGCAACTGAAGCAAACCAGGGTTAAGACACTTGTCCAGGGTCAAGACACTTGTCCAGGGTCACCGAGCTAGTAATCGTCTGAGGCCGGATTCGAACTCCGGAAGATGAATCTTCCTGGTTCTAAGCTCTGTCCTTGATTTAGTCTTAGATTTCACTAATATCCTTTCGTCTTCTTCTAGATGGAAACACTTGTTTTCCGGAGTTTCAGAATTTTAGATCTTCAAACACTTTCGAAGTCATCTAGTATTTTTTTTTATGGATGAAAAAACCGAGGCGTCTGTCAAAGGTCATATAGTTGCAGTTGACTTTCCTGATTTTAAGGCCTCTGTTCTCACTGGGCTCCCTTAATTGTATTTGCTATTAATTTTTCATTTCTAATTATATTTATTCCTATTAAATGCTATTCTTCTGTCAGTGACCCACCTTACCAAATTTTCAGTTATACTGAGCTCTACATTTGTCCTCAGGTGAAACTGTGCTGCTGGTGATTGATAACTTTGGTTGAAATTAATTGGGCCGGCCTCAGGAATAAATCCAATTGTGTGTGTGTGTTTTAAAATAATTGCCTTGTCAACTGGCGGGAAACCGACTTTTCTTGAACATTTTGATTACCTATGTAGAAGTAAAATTACTGTGACTTGAAGTGGCAATTTTTTACATCATTTTCATTTCCAAATACAGTCATTCTTTGTAACAAAGAAAAAAGAAGAAATTCCATAAAACCAGCCAATGTTGCCTTATTGCAAATGATGTTGACATTTGTGGTTTTAGATAATATACTTCTTATTAAAAATAGCCTTTCTTTGCCTGTGCTTTGTAGCATACATGTGCTTCGTTAAAGGTTGCCTTGTTTTCAGTTTTTGTGTGTGTTTATTTATAATCAGGGATCTTTTAATTTATATAACATTATCAATGCTACTTTTCAGTTTTTCTCTACTTTTGTTGGCCATCTACCCAAAGGCATACATATGGCAGAAGTTTTTGTTCTTAGTTCGAATAAGCATATCTAGAATAGCAGTGCTTCTTAAACTGTGGGTCGTGACCCTATGTGGGGTCGAGTAACTGAATGTGGGGGGCGTGAAAAATTTGGCAAAGGTAAAATGTTTCTGCATACCTATTTTATACACCTATATACCTAGGAGTGGAGTAAAACTTTCTTAGGTAAAAAGGGATCACAAGTGGAAAAAGTTTAAGAAGCCCTGGTCTAGAAGAAGACGCTTGATAACTACCCTTGCAGTCTTACTTTTAAACACACACACACACAAACCCGCGTAAGACTATGGATGAGAATGAAATGACTCGATGTGCAAAATTGTACTTATAACGTTGCTGTTTTTCTCATTGCTAGAAGGCATAATGAATAGAAACCATAAGGCAAAGAGTTTCTTACTGATGTTTCTAGCCTTTTGAATATTGTTTTAAAATGTTACCTCTTTGAGAATAGCCTTATCTCTGCTTTGGGTATAGGAGATGTTTAGTTGAGGGTCTTGAAAGACCCTCACTAGTTTGGTACATCTCTCTCTACTGTTTGTATTTGAGGTATATTGCCTACATACAGAGCTGGAAGGGAACTTATAAATCATCTAGGCCAGTCCTCTTATTTTACAAATGAAGAAACTGAGGTCTTTGAAATGGAAGACTCAGAGGAGATTGAGTGGTAGTTTGCCAGGGCTCACACCTGTAGTAAATGGTAGTCTTAGACCATCACATCATGTCAATTTTCTGGGCTGAAAAGTGCTACAATGCTACTTCACCTCCATTTTGGAGCCGTTTTCCATGTGGTTGTTTATAATTTGCAATTCTTATTTTGATAATGTTTCATGTCCTTTGATCACTTGCCTTTGGCTCCTGTCAGATAGAGAACTTACATCACATGTATGTATCTCGATTGGCAGACTTTAGTCATTGATACTACATGCAAATATTTTTTTCCATTCAACAGTTGCTTTTGTCTTTATTGATTTTATACATGCAAAACCTTTTTAAAAATGTATGTAATGAAAAATCGTCTAATTGTTGTTTGGATAATAAACGTTCCCTAGTGTTTGTTATGAAAAGTACCTCCTCCTATTCTCTTAATTTTGTTTTTAATGTTGTGACTTTTTATATTGATTTTGTGTATCCATTTTGAGCTTCCAGTATGTGGTATAAAATGTTAGTTTAAGCTTAATTTCTGCCAAACGTAAAGTTTCATGAAACTTATTGTCACAAAGGGAATCCTTCTCCAATTAATTTACTTTTTGGGTTTATCAAACATATAGAGACTGTTCTCAGTGTTTCTGCCTTTTACTTATCTTTCCTGTTTCATTGATCTGCTTTTCTGTGTTTTAAGCAGTGCTAAATCATTTTGAAGATTACTGCTTTGTAATACAGTTTTAACTTGTTATCTTAGGGCCCTTCCATTTGTGCTTTTTATTTACCTTTTAAGATTCTAGACATTTTCGTCTTACAAATGGATTGTTACTGTTTTATTTTAATTCTATAAAGTATCCCCTCTTTAATTTGTCTATGTATGTAAGTTATGAGGAAGATATTTTAAATTTTTTTTACGTGGCCCAACCATGAACAGTGAATATCTTTCCAATTATTTGTCTCCCTTTGTTTCTGTAAAATGTTTTATATGGTATTTACGTATGTGTGTGTATGTGTCTCAATAGGTTGACATCCCAGGTTTTTTTTCCGTTTTATAGTTATCTTGAATGAATTCCTTTTTATCATTTCTTCCTAGTTTTTTTTTAAAGTACCATATAGCAATACTGATGAGTTTTGTGGATTTATTTGTAATCTGCTACCTTACTAAGGATCTTAATCGTGTCAAATAGCTTTTCTCTGGAGTTTTCTTAGTATGCCATCCTGTCATCTATAAATAGGGATAATTTAGTCTCTTCTGCTAATGTCTATATCTTCATTTTGTTTCTTTTTTCTTTTCTATTACGCTTGGCATGTCTAGAACTAAGTCAAATAACAGCGGGGAATTGGAGGTAACGTTTATGATAATGATCACATCTGTAAAGAAAGTTGGACACGGTACTGCCCTCCAGACCTTTATCTGGTAAGGGTGTGATATTAACTAATGAGTCTGCCATGAGTTTGCTGAAAGACATATATGCTTTCTGCTCTTTGGTCAGTTTTGTTCGTATATTAGCTGTTCTGCGTCATCTGAATATTTGATGCATGTGTCTTTAGTGTTCAGAATAAATGTTACTGTATTGTTGAGTATAGCATCACCACTCCACCCCGCCCTATTTCAAAAGATCCATTATTCTATCAGTATCTCCACTAACCTAGATTGTGTGCCCTCCACACTTTAGTTAAATTAGTGATGTAAATGAGTTGCTATTGCACCCCTGTTTCCCGTCTTCCCTCTCCCATAACCACAATGTGCCAGCTTTCTGGTGATGAAGCAGATAAACCTAGCTAGACTAGGCCTCTGAGAGAGACATATGCCCCTTTGTGGGGCCTTTTTAGCTTGTTAGAACCTAGCAGAGCTTATACTTACATCAGTATAACTTCTAAGAGCCCAGGGACATAATGATGGCAACTTTGGAATGACAGCTGAGTTTACATAATGCTTTAAGGTTTGCAAAACGCTTTACGGATAACCCATTTCCCCTTCACTAATGACCTTGTGAGGGAGATGCTGTTATTATCTTTATTTTACAGATAACTCATTTCCCCTTCACTAATGACCTTGTGAGGGAGATGCTGTTATTATCCTTATTTTACAGATAAGGAAATTGAAGCACAGAGGTCAAGGGACTTTCCAAGGATTACATAGCTAGTAAGTGTCTGAGGCCAGATTTGAATTTTTTGGTATTTCTCCCCCTTCTTTGGTTAACAGGCATAAAAGAGGTAATGAATGAAAATGGCTTTCTGTTTCTCGGTCATTCCAGCAGTGGTACACTTTTCTGCTAAATCTGTACCTGCCTGCAGTGTAGAAAGGTCTGTTCTTGATTTTTTTTTTGTACTTTCAAAAAGTAAATAGAGTGAAAAATGGTATCTTGCCTCAAGGTCACAGAGCCAAGTTAGGGATGTGAGTGAATCCAGGGCTTCTACCTCTAGGTCCAACAGAACAGCCCTCTTTCTCTTACAGTTCGTGCTTACTCAGGGGTTAAAAACAATCTTGGTTTTTCTGAGAGGAAAAAGGAGGACGCTTGCTGGGCTTCGGGAAGCCTTTGCGCCATCAAGATGTCATTGCTCTTATCTGCTGGTACGTCTTTAGTTCAGAAGTTGGGCATGAAGTAAAATGACAATCTTCATTAATTATGTTGATGATATTTGTGCTGTCTCAGACAAAATGCATACACACAAACCCTTATTTCTTAGGCTTCAGAGTGGAACAGAATGATCACGCGCCAAATTTGCATTGGCGCAATGTTGTCTTCTCAGTTCAGTGAAAGAAGACAGTATGACAGTGACTGGCACGTTGTAGATGCTTGATAAGGATTTATTACTGAATACAAGGGAAAGAGTTTATCGCTTATTATAAATGAAAAATTTTCAAGTAAGCAGTAAAATGCCTGGCACAGTAGGCTCTTAAAAATGTTTATTCATTGATAGATGTATCACCTAATGACTAACCTCCTATAGAGCATTCTGTACTATAGCAGTCTGTATGCTGTTGAGGCATAGGAGATAGTGTCAGGCCTGGAGTCAAGAAGACCTGAGGTCAAATCCCTCCTGAGAAACTTAACCAGCTGTGTGACTCTGGGCAAGTCACTTAACCTCTGCCTCAGTTTCTTCAACTGTAAAATGGGGACAATAATGGCATCTACTTCCTAGGGTGGTCGTGAGGATCAAATAAGAATAATATTTGTAAAGTGTTTACTTAGCACGGTGCCTAGCACATAGTAGGTGCCGTATAAAGGCGAGGAGGTATTGATGAAACCAAGAAGATGTCCTAATTAGGAAACAGTGCATTCTCTGGTGTATAAAAAGGAAATATGACAGTGGTATAAGCACTCCACTGTGGTTCATTTTTGCCCTTAGACCTTGGAGCCTCTCCAGATTCTGACAGTCTTCCATCTTTTCTAACTGTTTTGGAATCCTGTAGTTTGAATTCAGTAGAAATCTCCAAAAAGAATTTTAATTTTTTTTAAAAAGGCTTTTATTAACAATATAGTGGAAGAAATTAAAGCATGGAGAAAGGTTATCCTATGAAGTGCTGGATATATTGTTTTTTTAGACAGATCCCGTGGGGTTGGTACATTTGTTGAAACAGGCATCTTGAGTACCATCCACAAATTTGTGAATAAAAGTATTTTTGTACAATCAATAACCGTACCAATAAACTCCATATCTTAATTTTTAAAGACCAAGTTTATTTACTATAAATTATTCAGAGATGGTAAATGTGATTGCCTTCCTTTATTTTCCCCTTTTAAAAAATAAAAGTATGGAAAATATTCTTAGGTGTATTAAAATTTGCAGAGAAGAGGTTAGTTTGTAAAACTCCATGTGTCTTGCAGATGTAGCTCAAGTTTCTGGCCACTTTTCTTTTAATTGAAGTTAACTCATTTTCAGCTGTTGTGATTCATACATTCTTAATTTGAAAGTCTGCTGAGCAGGTGCCTGGGATAGGAGTCTCTCCTATCTGTTGTCTGTTACTTGTTATGTTCTGTAGTTTCACGCGTGTCTGACTCTTTGTGACTCCTTTTGGGGTTTTCTTGGTGTAGATGTTGGAGTGGTTTGCCCTTTCCTTCTCCAGCTCATTTTTCAGATGAGGAAACTGAGGCAAAAGGGGGTTAAATGCCTTGCCCAGTGTACCACAGCTAGCATATAACTACATGGATACTGAAAGGTTGATCTCGTGTACTTAATAAACTTTATTTGTTAAATTTTAAAGCTTTTATTTAAAAATGTTTTATTGATGTCTTTTTTATACCAGTGATTTCCTAATGTATTGCATTCCTCTTGCCCCCCTCTCTGAATCCTCCTTTGGAACAAAGAAGCAATTATGCAAATACAATAGGCAGACTGTGTATATAGCATTCTGCTTCCATAGTTGTCGCAACATGGTCACAAGGTTCTTCTTCATCTCTTCTGTGGGGCCAAGATTGTAAGGCAATATTTTAAACTACCATATTTGCTCATTTCTTACCAGTAGGAAGAAGTCTTCCCTACTCTGGTTTCCAGTTTCTACGTCTGTAGAAAGAGAAGATTGGATTAGAGGTCCCCTAAAAAAGCTCCTTCTTTAACTCTATGATCTGCTCCTCAAATATTGAAATACTTTATATATCTAAAATAATAGATATTATGGAATACTACTTCCTGTAAAAGTAACTTGAATACCATGTTTTGTTAGGCATTTGAATACCTTTTAGTCAGTGAGATGAGTTCTTTAAAAAAAAAAGTGGCATAGCCCTGGAAATTCATCTATGACCACTGTAGTAATAATCGAAAACCAAGAAATTCTTGCCTCAAATTGGAAAACAAAACAAAGCAGTCTATACTCAGAATTCAGTTATTGCTTGAGTTAAGATTTTCCTAAGAACACATTGTCTAATGACAATATATTAGAGGTAGACCAGCTGAAATTTTTTCCTGAATGGATTTTTTGAGTCTTTGCTGGTCACCGTGAAGGGCAGGAGACTTATTTATCTGTTTGGTAGTATAAGGGGAAAAATCCAAGTGTCTTAAACAGTCTTAATTTTGGGGGTTGGGAATGCAAGAGTCTTAAACAGTCTCAATTTAGGGGGGAAATACAAGAGTCTTCTTAGTCATTGGGAGGGGAATGCAAGTATCTTAAGTAGTCTTAATTTTTTGGGGTGGGGGAAATGCAAGTGTCTTAAGAAGTTTTAAACATTAGTGAACTGTTAAAATCAAAAATCTGAAATAATTTGATTGAGAAGTAAGAAATCTGCCTGATCGCTTACTGTTTTTGAAGTTTCACTGAAGGTTTTTTTTTCCCTTTTGTGTCAATTCAAGAAACATTTATTAGTACCTATACTTATACTAAGGGAAATATTAAAATAAATTACATGGGGACCCTGACTGGAGAGGAGTAGAATGTGTTCCTTACAAGATATTTAAGCAAAAGGTTGTTTAGGGCTGCTAGGTGAAAAAAATTCTTTCCAAATTGGGAGCTCAGAGAATCCTTGTTGAAGGTGTTGGCATTTGAATGTGAACTTCCCGTTAGTGTGTGAGCTCTCTGGGGGCAGGGACCATGTTTTTGCCTTTAGTTGTATTTCCAGCACTTAGCACACAGTACATAGTGCTTAATAATTAAGGATGACTGACTGAAGTGGTCCTTGAAGGAGGGTAGGATTTCGATAGGCAGAGATGGGATTGCACATACAGAACAGTGAATAGTCTGATTCGGAGAGTAGGATGCTATTATTCTGGGATTCATATTGCCATATAGAATGCCTATTACTTTTTTGACATTTGATGCCTGCTGTAAAAATTTAAACTTCACAAATACAGAATTGATGAGCAATTAATTAAGTTGGTATTGGCATTCATTTTCCATTAAGACATTTTGAAGAAGTTAACCTGATTCTGAGTGAGAGAATTCCAGAGAGAGACAGAGACTGATAATGATATTGTTGTAGATTATAAGATTCTTGAGGGCAGGGACTATCTTTTGCCTCTTTTTGTATCCCCAGTGCTTAGCACAGTTCCTGGCACATAGTAGGCACGTGATAAATATTTTTGATTGATTGAAATTGCTCATTTCCACGTAACCCTGTGTTCCCCTTTGGTCTTCTCTAGGGTCTTTTGTTCTCCTGCTTGCCCTTCTTCCTGCCTGAAAATGTGCTCACATCAGTTTATCTTAAAGAAAACCCCTTCTTTGATTTGTTTAACCCCGGTGAGAAGAACATTGGACCGGGAAATAACTGTTGCATGTCCTCAAGGAACTTGCTTTTTGAACTTTGACAGTTCCTTGAGCCTTAGTTTTCATCATCTGTGAAATGGGAACAGTATCAACCCTGACTTTTTTTTACAGGGCTGCTTTAATAGTCAAATGATATATGTGAAAATGCTTTTTAAATTGCCAAGTGCCATATGTATAAGTCCAAGATGATCATTAATGTTCCACTAACATTTTGGAAAAAAAAATAGTTTATATTCCTTGTTTCCTGTCATTTGCCTGCTCAGTTTAACCTTTTATAATATGGCTCGTGCCTTCACTATTCCATGGAAAGCACCTGCCTCCATTGACCTTCCTCATCATTGGACCTAGTAGACTTTGTTCATCTTCATCCTCCAGTGACCTCTTTTCAGTGCTTCTCCCTATCTTGAAGCTTTCCCTTCCCTTGGCTTTCAGATCCCCTTTCTCCCTATTTCTCCAGCTGTTTCCATGTCTTCTTCTGTGATTTTTCTTCTAACCTATAAATGCGGGCTCATCTCAAGACTCGGTCTCTTGAACTTTCATCTTTCTCTTCTTTGGGAGCCCTCCTCTCCTCCAGAGAGCTCTTCTAACTTTGTCACCTCCCTCCAATGGATGAGAGCCAGATATAGGTCTCTAGCTCAGAGCCATCTCCTGGTTTCCTGTCAGGCATCCGTCTCTGGCTGGGTTTGAAATTTTTACCCGAATGCCTCACCATGTATGACCCCCACGTTCTTGCACATTGCTGCTTGGTGTCTCATGTAACTCACCTTTTCCATTCCCACCGTGGTTCAGAACATCACCCCATTCCACCTGGATGACTAGTCTCCCCCTTGCAGTCCTTTTGCCACTCTCCCTTCTCCCCTAAATCCATTCTTTATACTGCAAGCAGATTGATTTTCCTAAACTACTGATGAGCATAGTTGATCCCAGACTCAAAACTTTCAGCGGTTCTCTGCCCACCACAGTTCGATCCCTAATTACC
>JAQQSZ010009894.1:0-12653 GCA_028646595.1 Phalanger gymnotis
TGCATGGCCAGTGTATGTGTGTGGGGTGGGGGGAAAGGAGGGGTTCTATTGATTAAATAGTTTGCTAGTTCTGAGGCCAGCTTTCTCTACTTCACCTTGACCTGAGGATTTAAATTCAACCCGGCTTCTAACCTGGCCTGGGGTTGGGTTTGGGGCATCTGGCATGCTGCTTTATATGCAGAAGGAGATGTGACTCCTAACTGGTGCATAGATTACCAACTATGATTTCAAGGTGATTACCTGTACAAGTGACAGTTGGAGCCAAAGTTGCTTTGGAGAGAGAGAGACAAACAGACATAGAGGGACAGAGACAGAGAGAGAAGAAACAGAGAGAGACAGACAGACACAGAGATAGAGACACACGCAGAGAGACAGAGGCAGAGAAAAGAGTGACAGAAAGAGAGTTTGGAAGCTGTTTACATGGTGAGGAAGGGTGCTTTTCAACATATCTCTGATTTTCCTCTCACTTCCCTAGAGACTTTGAACTTGCATCAGTTTAGGGCCTCTCTCAATAGAGATATAGATGGGTAATGCATGGTGGGTATTGTGGTGAATATCCTTCAAGGAATCGCATGTCAGCCTTGCCATTTACTGCTTCATTGACCTTGGGCTGTCTAGAATAGTGGAACAAAGACTGACCTTGGAGGTGTTTAAATAAGTGCTAGTTGACTGACTGATTGCCGGGGTCTAATTCTGCCTCTACCAACGTGACCTTGGGCAAGTCACTTAACTTTCTTGGGTTTCAATTTTCTCATCTGTAAAAATGAGGGGTTTGGACTAAGTGGTCTTTGGGGTCCCTCCCAGTTTTAAATCTATCATCTTAAATTACAAATTTATGTTATGTAGCCTCAACTAAGCCCTCACTGTAATAAAGCAGTCTTTTTATTTGTCCCCATTTGATTTTCTTTCTCTTACTCCACAGAAGCTATTTTAAACCTCTTCCTTTTTCAGGTCTCCCATCCTTCCATTTCCCCACCTCCTCAGAAGAAGACCTTGTCCTTAATTTACTGAGAAAATCAGGGCCATTTAAAATGTAAGTTGCCTCTTCTCCTGTTCTCTTTCTCTCTTGATATCATCTTGATACCTCTTGATCTCATCATAAAATCTCTTGATAGCATCTTTTGTTCTCCCCTCTTTTTCCCAGTCTCTAATGTAGAGATTGCTCTTTCTTGACAAGGCCAACTCTATCTGTGTACTTGATCCCATATCCTCCCATGTTCTCTAGCAGATTGTGTCCTCCATCATTCCCCCCCCCACCCCACTTTAATCTCCAGTTGTTCCTCACCTAGTGTCTTCAAAAAACAAAATGACAAAAACAAAACAAAAATTCACTAAATGCTCTCGTTGTCTTAAGTTATCCTACATTTCTCTTCCCTTTCTGAGCCAAACTCCTTGAAAAAAGCTGTCTACACTCACAGTCTTTACTTCCCATCCCCCTACTTGCTCTTCAGCTCTCAAATCTGACTTCTGACATCATCACTCAACTGAAACTACTTTCTCCAAAATATCCAGCATCTCTTAATTTGTAAATCTGATGGTCTTTCCTTAGTCCTCATCCTTCTCAACCCATCTGCTAAATTTGCAATTGTGACCCACCTCTACTCCTGGATTCTCTCTTCTCTGTAGGTTTTTGGAACAGTTCTTTCTCTTGGTTCTCCTTCTCCCTGTCTGACCATTCCTTCTCAGGCTCTTTTGCTGGCTGAACATCCATATTACACCCTTTAACTGTGGCTGTTCCCTTCACTTCTCTCTCTCCTAGATCATCATTACTTCTCCCTCTATACTTTATCTCTGAGTAACCTCATCAGCTTACATAGGTTCATCTTGATGAAGATGATTCATGGATCTATGTATCCAGACACAGCCTGATTCTCCTGGACTTTAGTTCCACATCCCCAGTTGTCTAGTGAACATTTCAAAACAGATGTTTGAGACACATCTTAAAACTCAACACATCTAAAACTAAACTTCTCTTTCTCCCCACAATCTACCCCTCGTCCAAATGTTCCTATTTTTGTTGAGGACACTACTGTACGCAGTCTCCTGAGATCAGGACCTTGGCATTATCCGGGACTCCTTTCCTCATATCACTCCCCATACCTGATCACTTGCCAAATTTCACTGTTTCTATCTTCAAAATATCACACACATCCCACCAATTTTCTCCAGGTAGATAGTTACCAACTCAATTCAGGCTCTTTTCACTTTTTGCTTGCTTGCAGCTTCGTAATTGATCTCCCTGATTCAAGTCTCTCACCAACTCCAGTCTATACTACACAGTACTACTTAAGTAATTTTTGTTAAGTATAGATCTGACCACTCAACCAACTCTGTTGCCTTCCTGTTGTCTCCAGGATAATGTATGAACTCACCTTTCTAGCTTTCAAAGCCCTGTGCAATCTGGCCCCAACCTATCTTTCTAACCTCATAGAACATTATTCCCCACTCCCATGCTGTGTGATATTGACAAACTGGCCTTCTCTCTGTTCTGCACCCAACATTCCATTTCTTTTCTTTGTGCTTTTGTACTGACCATCCTCCATGCCTAGAATGAATTTTCTCCTTTATTCAGCTTCAGAAAATCCCTCTCTGGCTTTAAGATGTAATTAAAAACATTACCTTCTTCAAGTAGCTTTTCCTCACCTTTCTTCCACCCAACCCACTCCCCACCAAGTGCTAGTGCTTTCCTTCTCAAACTACCTTATAATTTAATTACTTTGGATTTTTTCACTTCATATTTATATTGTATTGATTTATACAAATGCAGTTGTCTCCCCCATTAGAATCTAGTGAGTAGGGATTGCTTTATTCTTTGTGCCTTCATTTCTAGATCTAGCTCAGTGCCTGGCATATAGTAGACACTTGATAAATATTATTGATTGATTAGTTAGCTACTCTACCCTTCAGTTTCCATATCTTCAAACGTCTAGCTCCAAATCTATGATTAAATTACACCTTCCTAGCAAGGGTAGCATATTAACCTGTCAATTCATAGTTTTGTAAATGAAAAGTTAAATTGGCAGAGGAACAGATGGAGACAGTATGAGGGGGGAGGGGGCAGGTGCCCTAGCAGGGAGCAAGATAGAGCTCAAAAAACTATGAAAAAAAAATGAAAGAATCTTTTTAGGAGACATGGATTCCTTTGACCCTGAGCCAGTCTCCTTCCAGTGACTGGTGGCCTCAAGCATCTCAGAATATGATAACTTCCTATGGGCTAATGACTTACCAAGATGGATTTCTAGAATCATTGAGAGTGATCAGCAGCCCCCACTAAAAAATCTGAATGGGCTGGTTCAAGAAGATAGTTCTATGAAATCCATCTTTCATTTTATGAGCAGTAGTAACACCATTTATGTTCATAGCAAAGATTTTCTTCTGTGGAACTTAAAGAGCTTCACAAAAATCTGGTGAACAGATGACAATTTTTCTTTCTTTTTTCTTTTTATAATCAACTTAACCAAAGGTTTATCAATTTTATTGATTTTTTTCATAAAACCACCTCTTATTTTTATTTATTAGTTCAATAGTTTTCTTGATTTCAATTTTTTTAATCTCTCCTTTGGTTTTCAGTATTTCTAATTTGGTACTTAATTGGGGATTTTTTTTCTAGCTTTTTTTGGTTGCATGCCCAATTCATTGATCATCTCTTTCTCTGTCTAATTCATGTAAGCATTCAGAGATACAAAGTTTCCCTAAGAACTGCTTTCACTGCATCCCCTAAGTTTTGATGTCATCTCATTATTGTCATTCTCTTGAATGAAGTTATTGATTGTTTCTATGATTTGTTGTTTGACCTACTCATTCTTTAGGATTAGATTATTTAGTTTCCAATTAATTTTTAGTCTATTTTTCCATGGCCCTTTAGTGCATATAATTTTTATTGCATCATGATCTAAAAAAGGATACATTGACTATTTCTGACTTTCTGCACTGGATTGTGAGGTTTTTATGCTCTAGTATAGGGTCAGTTTTGGGGCATGTACCATGTACCACTGAGAAAAAGGTATATTCCTTTCTATCCCCATTCAATTTTCTCCAGAGCAGACCATAAATTTCAAAACTAATTCTCAAAATACTTTTCCTCATTCTATAATAGCAACTTGCTATTATGCTAAAAAAAAAAAAAGATTCATATTAAAGTGAAATCCAAGCAAAATGATAGTGCCAAGGAAGAAATCACTTTACGGGCGTTCTTAATCTGGGATCTGTAAATATGTTTTTAAAAATATTTCAATAGTAATTTCAATACTTCTTCCAGAATTCCATTTATTTAATGTCATGAACTATTCCTAGAAAAAGCATACAGATTTCATCAGGGGTGAAATAAGGAGTCTATGACAAAAAAAAAACACATTACTTAAGAGGAAGAAACATGAAAGTCAGATGCCCCCGAAGCATCTGTTCTTGGATCTGAACCATATTAGTTTTGAATATTAGGAAGGTAAGAGAGAA
Source organism: Phalanger gymnotis (assembly GCA_028646595.1). NCBI lineage: Eukaryota > Metazoa > Chordata > Mammalia > Diprotodontia > Phalangeridae > Phalanger > Phalanger gymnotis. The sequence continues at coordinate 4,453 of JAQQSZ010009894.1, forward strand.
ATAGAGACTGAAGGAAGTAAGAAACTTAATTATGACAATATGGGAAGTCTTGTATAGGAGAAACATGATGAGGAATAATGGCTGAATCTTTTACTAAAAATTGGGGAGGCTAAGAAATATAGCCTGGGATGTCTGAGATTATTCAGCATGCTTTAGCCTTAACATGTTCTATCTTGGATCAAGAGAGAGATAAGAGTTAAAGTTGGAGCCCAGAGGAAGGGGGTCAGGATTCACTCATTTGCCATAGGGTTATTAAACTCAGTAAGAATTGTGTGTGTGTGTATAATTTTCAACTAACAGGCATTTATTAGGAGGAGCTTTTATTCTCCCAAAGGGGTTTTGTCTGCATTAAGTAAATACAACATTTAGAAAAAGTGATACAAAGCAATTTCATGATATATGGCACATTAAGAGGGATTGAGGTGGGGATGATATGGGGAGATCAGAAAAAGACTTGTGTCACAGGTAGCACCTGGATTGTACTTGATGTAAGAGAAGTCACTGGTCTCAGAATCCAAAATGAGGTGAGAGAGCACTCCTAGACTTGGAGACAAAATATAAGGGCTTAGAGGATGTGGACAACTGTGGATAGAAAACAGCTTGGAGGCCAGTTCAACTGTACTGGAGAGTTTAATAGCAGTAATAAAACATAAGATTAGAAAGATAGGTGGTAAAAGAATTGCGGAGGGCTTTGGACACCAAGCTAAAAATATTATGTTTTATCTGTGAAGCAATAGAAAACTACTGATCATTTTCTGAACAGGGCAGGGCTATAGTCAGATCTGTGCTTTAAGAATATCCATTTGTTAGCTATGCAGAGAAGAGAAGAGATTGGAGTTCAAGAAGGGAACTAGATAAAGAATAAATTAGAAAGATAGAAACAAATCAATCAATCCAGATGTATCTATTAAGCTCCTACTATATATCAGGTACTGGGCTAAATGATAAGGATTTAAAGACAAAAATAAACTATCTCCCACTCTTAAGGAGCTTACATTCCATTGGGACAAAGAAAATATAAACAAAAGAAATACAAGGTCATTTCAATGGAGATGCATTGGCAGCTAAGGGAATCAGGTGAGGCCACATCAACTAGGAGGTTGTTGCAATAGACTTGTCAAGAAGTGTTATGGGATTTGAATTAGGAATTAGTTTTGCTATGCCAATTTGTTACAAGCATTTTGTTTTGGAGAGGGGCAGAGGGAAGGAAAAGGAATGAGAGGGAGAGGTAGAGAAGAGTGAGAAGGGGAGAAAATCAATTTGTTAATTGATTTATTGTACTGTATTTATTAGTAGTATTATTGATATTACTATTGATTTATTGTACTTGATTTATTATTTATTAGTAGTATTGTATTATTATTGGTTTATTATATTTGATTTATTACTTAGTAGTATTGTTGACATCACTATTGATTTATTATACTTAATTTATTATTTGTTATTAGTTGTATTATATTATTATTGATTTATTATATTTGATTTATTACTTATTAGTAGTATTATTGATATTACTATTCATTTATTATATTGATTTTTTAGCCCATTTCAAAAACACCCCCTATTTTAGGATGGCAGTGTAGCACAGTGGATAGTGTGCAAAGTCTGGAGTGAGAAAGCCTTGAGTTCAAATCTGCCCTTAGATATTTAGAAGTGTAACTTTCAGCGAGTCACTAAACCTCCATCTACTTTAATTTCCTCAGCCATAGAATGGGGATAATAACAGGACCTACCTCACAGGGTTGTTGTGAGGATCAGTTGAGATGATATTTCTAAAAAGTGTTAGCACAGATGTGGCAAATGTTATTATATGAAATAGTTCTTAAGCATTTTTTGTTCCTCTTACTGTCACTTTTTTTTTCCTCAGAGACTTAGCAGGATCTGAACAGCACACCAAAAGATTATGGATATGTGCCTGATGGGGCTCCTGGGGGTCGAGTGGGGAGGTGATGGACGTGGAGAGGGATGTCTCTGTCCTTGATGGGGGTAGGATGGAGTGGCAATCCATTGGCCCACTGGACAAAGAGATGATAGATCTAGAGGAATAGGGATCAAAAGCATGTTGTATGGTGGAGCTGGGGCTGGGGATAGGGAGCAACTTCTGGCTATGATTCTATCAGATACAGAGATATGCTAGTAAATGTTTAACAACCAGTTCTCCCCCAAACCCTTAAGTATGACACACTTTAAACTTTATATTGTCTTATTAATATTTCCTCCATCACTTTCTTAAGTCTAGACAATCAACAAAATAACAAATCGAGCCCTGATTTTTGCCAGTTTGGGGGGGGTAAAAATGCTCACACTGAAAATTTAACAATCAGCTCAAGAGCCTAAAAGAGTAGGCTGTAGTAGACTCCTGGCAGGCTCCCCTTTTCCCCCAGTCTGGTTCTGGATGTGGGCATTTTACTGGTACTATTGGTTGGACTGATGATTTCAAGGATACCTTCCTACTCCAAGCACTGTGGAAAGAGGTAATCCATGAAGTCTGTCATCTTCCATCTAGAGCTAAAGGAAGTAATTGAGTTGTCTGGGCCCGTGTATGTCTATCATCTGAGCTAATGGAAGAAAAAGAAAGATGGTTTCTTTGACTCTTTCTCTGGATATCCGAGGAGAGAAATGATCACCATGCAATTCTCTATCAGAAGAGAATGGTGGAATTTCATAGGATCAGATTTAGACATCATCTGGCCCATCCCCCCACACACACACACACATTTTACAGATGAGGAAACAGGCCCATAGAGGTTAAGTGATTTGACCAAGTTAACACAAGTAGAAAGCAGCAAGGCTAACATTTGAACCCAAGTCCTCTTATTTCAAATTCATTTTTCTTCCTATAATACCCCATTATTTTGTAGAAGAGGCTGTCTAGTTTAACACATTCCTCAGGTCTCTTTAGAAAGCAATAGGCCAGGCCTTTCAAGGGCTAACCTAGTGAATAGTGTGGGCTGAGAGAACCCTGTGGGCAGAGTGGAAAACCAAACACACAGCAAGGTAAAGAAAGTGACAAATAGGAGTCAAATGAATGATTTTTCCAGTGTATGCTCAGCTGTGATAGGGCTATCTGTCTGTGCAATGTTGACCATCTTAAACCTGGTTCCTGGATGCTTCTCCCCTAAGGAGTGTTTAGGGGAGGGGTGTGAGGATCCCAAGGAAAGATGCTCTAGAAATTTTGTCTTTCCCTGGTGTTTGAACGCTTGGATTTCTTGGAAGGCCCCTGAGTCATTCAAGATTTAGAGTTTGAAAAAGGGGAGGACAATAAGCTTTTGGGAAAATGATGACCTTTCATCACTCAACAAACAACACACAGTATTAAGAACACCTGCACACATCCTGTACACATTCTTAATAAAAGTGCTACACCTGGGTTAGCTTACTGAAATCAGCCTAAATCAACAGAAGATATATGATGATTCCTGACCTGCCTTTCAGGCAAAGCTGCCAACGATAGAGATGGAACATGTCACTGAGTAATCACTGCAGTAAGGAGTTGTAGTTGAAAAATTCTGTCTGAAAGTAAGTACAGCTGTGGTCACCTTAAGCTCTATTCCCATGGAATTAATATTAATTAATTATAAAGTAGCTTTATTCTGAGGGATACAAAAAAACTTCACAAATTGGTTCTCATTAATACCCACAACATGCCTGTAAAATAGCTCACTACTGAGAAAATGAGCCACATCAATCGTAAGAATGTATTGTTCCATTAAAGTCAAGAGGCAGGAATGTGTAGAATAAATTCAGTTCCAAAAATATGCGATTTAATGCTTGTTTTGTGTTTTGCAGATCAAATGAAATGCGCTTTCTCCTTGATGTTGCTAATAATTATAACAACAGTAGAATAATAATGCTGAACATGTGGTGTTTTAATGTTCTCAGTGTTTTACATTATATACACATAAATATACTACACAAATATGCATATACTTATGTTACATGTTACATACAAAATATGTACATACAAATATGCATGTATACACTGAAATATAAATACACACACATATACACATGTATATACTGAGGTCTAATTTGGAGTTAGAAGACCCGGATTCAAATCCAAGGACTTCCACATACTATTTATATGTCTTTTGGACAAGTTTTTACCCCCTGGACCTTAGTTTCCTTGTCTGTGAAATGAAGGAGTTAGACTGGATAATCTTTAAAGTTCCTTCCAAAGGTGAATCTATGATTCTGCTAACAACTAAATAGGGCATGTGTACCACAGCTATTTTCTCTCTCTCTCTCTCTCTCTCTCTCTCTCTCTCTGTCTCTGTCTCTGTCTCCCCCCTTCCACCCCCCCCCCGCCATTGCTTTTTTTTTTTGGAGGGGGGTAGGCAGGACAACTGAGGTTAAGTGACTTGCCCAAGGTCACACAGCTAGTAAGTATGTCAAGTGCCTGAGGTCAAATTTGAATTCAGGTCCTCTTGACTCCAGGGCCAGTATTCTACTCACTGCACCACCTAGCTGCCCCCACCCCCCTTAAAGTGATTTAAACCCAGTTCTTGCTATTTTCAAGTCTGGCACGCCATTCTGTCTCACCTAACTTTCTACAGTCTTTCGTTAATACGTTTTTTAAACCACACTGAAATAAAATATTTTCTTTTATAATAAATTTGTTTTCATTTCTATTGACAAATAAAGATATTTGAATATATAAATAAACTCTTGGGAGGAATAATTTTGGATTTTTATTGAAAGAAATTTAGTGTTTCTTCCTCTTGGCCCTAATATTCTCTTGAGAGTCAAGCTACTGCCCAGTGTGGACTCTCAAAATTTCCGTTTTTCAAACTACCTGATTTGTTGATGGCTGCTGGGATCATACTCCCATAATAACTTCAAAATTTTCCTTATTAATATAAAAATATTCAATTTCACTGACAACTTAAAAAAGAAACAAAACACCTAAAGCCAGATTTATCTTGCAGGAGGACCCACGTACTGTAGGAAGAGCAGTAATCTGAGAAATTTCCAGTTTAAATTTTAGGGAAATGACTGGTCTTGTTTGGGGGTAGAAAGGGAGAGAACCCAACCTGGGTTTATCCTGAGGGGAAGTTCTTTAAAGCTTAAGCTCTTTCAAGGTGAAAGGTTTGACATTCCTATTGTGTACATGTTTGCAGACCCATTTAGCTTCCTGTATAAGCCTTTAGAGATTATTATTTAAGTGCCACCTGGTACTTTCCCCTGGGCAACTTCCCCTTTTACCAATTAAAAGAAAAAGACAGTACCAAGAGGGATTTCTCTATTCCCCGTTATAATGGGTGGCTTTGATCAGGGGAATATAGCTAGCTCTCAGAGCCAAAGTACATAGTCTGGGTAGGGCTCTGTGTGATACCTGGATTGAGCCAGGACTACCTGGAGATATGCCCAGAATGTTAGAATTGATTAGAATTTCCGATTCACATAGATACTGCCTGAGATTTGGAATCCAGAGAACTATGTGCAAATCCCGACTAAGAGAAGAACTGTGTGCTCATCATCATGTGGTCACTTAACCTTTTTGTGTCTGTTTCCTCGGTTGTAAAATGATGTGAGCGCTGGGTCGCTTGGAGCAGAAGATCTCTAAGAAGGTCTCTTCCAGCTCTAAAGCTGTCCCACTCTAAAATCCTACCACTCTCCCTTGAAAGGGCATTGTGATCACCAGCAAGTCCCTGAACCTTTCAGAACCTCACTTTCTTTCTCTTTTTTTTAATACTATTTTTCTCCAATTACATGTAAAGACAATTTTTAACATTCCTTTAAAAAATGATTTCCAAATTTTCTTCCTCAACTCCCCCCTCCCTGAGATGGCAAGCAATTTTATATAGGTTATACATGTGCAATCACGCAAAACACATTTCCATATTATTCATGTTGTAAAAGAAGACACAGACCCAAAGGAAAATAAAACCATTAAAAAATAAAGTGAAAAGTAGTATGCTTTGATCTACATTCAGATTCCATCACTTCTTTCTCTGGAGGTAGAGAGTATTTTCAATATGAATCCTTTGGAATTGTCTTGGATCATTGTATGGCTGAGAATAGTGAAGTCATTCACAGATGTTCATCACATCATATTGCTGTTACTATGGACAGTGTTCTGGTTTACTCACATCTCTCTGCATCAATAATCTTAGTTTTCTCACCTACAAAATAAGGGCAACAATTCCTGCGTGACCTAAATTGTGCAGAAAATACTTTACAAAGTTTTCTATGAATACAAATGTCATTATTGTTGTATTTGTCTCATTCTTCTCATCTTGTTTCCATGTGAATCAGATTGAAATGATCCTGGGACAGATCGATACTCTTCTATTGTTCTTGTATGTTGAATGTACTTTGGACTATTTCTCAGGCAGATAAAATGATTCCTCTTATGATTGAATAAATTTGGGATATAAATGTACCTTCCATTGATTCAGTGGAAGCATCTTTGGGATAACTCCAATAGTAGAAAAGATAATGGCGATGATATGTTTCTTATCTTTCCCTCATGATTTTAATTTCTTCTGCTAGACTGCTATATAGCTAGAAAACTCTTTTCTGGGCATAGCTTAAAAATTAAAAGTAATTGGCACGGTGGTATCTATTTAAAATGTTATTCTTTTTTATGGGTCAGTTTTATGTTTAAGAGATTGTGTATAACAGTTCTATGATAATGATCTAGTGCCAAAAGAGTTGAAATGTGAAGGAGATTTTGAGGACCGTATGTATGGAGTAGTATGTAGTATGGGAATTTATCATCTACTAATTTATGAATGAAAGAAAGTTTCTGATGTATCATCCTAGCTCCCAAGTAGTGTCTCATCAGGGATTAAGTAGGTGCTGAATTTTTATTCAGCCTACAGTGATATGGTGCACTATTTCTATCTCTCCTGGAATAATTTCCCTTAATCAAGTCCTGATGCCTTAATACATCTATAATCCATCATAGTCAGTTTTGCAGTTCCAAAAGCTATTTTAAGGCTAGTATTAAGAGGGAGGGAATCTTATGTGATCACTGAAGGCACAGGGAATTCAATTCAATCAATTAATGAAAAAAGAACCACTTGTGAATAAATTCTTAATCAATTTGAAAGGAGTATAGGGATTTTGGATCATTGTATGAAAAACAGATGGCATTAAGCAAGAAATCGTGATTGGCTGAAACAACCAGATGTACTTCTGGTTTTATGTATAATAGCAAAGCAAGCCAGTTTGGAATGAAATATCCCAACAGTAGAGTTTTATATTTAAGTTCAAATATCATTTTGGTAACCTTGGAGATACCATTTTGATAACACGGAGAAAGATTCCATGAAGTGGATAAGCTGGCTAATATGTTTTTTGGTGAAGTCATATAAATTTTCATCCTTAAATATCAAGTGATTGGTTAATAGAATATTTTCAAACTACTCCCTTTTTGACCTGGAATCCATACCCACTTCTATTTAGGAGATATGATAATGGTTTTGTGACTAGTTGGAATCACAGGGTTCTTAAATTGTATCCCAGAAAGATACTATTTTTCATTTTTTAAAATATAAAAAGTGTCATTAATACTAAATAACATCAAATCTCCTTGCAGGTTGCAACTCACTCCCAATAACTCACTCCCAATATTCTTTTTTTTTCTTTTCTTTGGGGTAGGGGGAGGCAATCTGGATTAAGGAACTTGCCCAGGGTCACATAGCTAGGAAATCTCAAGTGTCTGAGGCCAAATTTGAACTCAGGTCCTCTTGACTCCAGGGCTGGTGCTCTATCTACTGTGCCACCTAGCCACCCGTCAATGTTTATTTAATCAGCACATTTCATCATGAGTCTCAGATGTCCCATGTACTCATGTGGTCCTTGGAAACATCTTCACTTGGATTAGGCCTCATACTCACCACAATTCTGAAGGAAGCTCCTCCTGATAGCCCTGCTTCTCTAGTTTCAATCCACTTGCAGAGATTCCTAGGTAATTCTACTAAAACCTGCCAGTAACAAGACTCAGTATAATTTAGTACAGCCTCTTAAATTTGCTTTTCCAGTAACCAGTTCATGTGGTGAAAACTAACTCAAGCCTTGTGGATCTAACCCTATTAACGACAGAGTTATAAGAACAAAAAAATTAAAAAACCATAATTCATCTGAAAATCAAGAAAGTTTCAGTTTTTACATATCACTTGCTCTTTCTATCTTTACCCAAACTCTGTACCAGATATGGATAACACCATCCACACACTGAAGGAAGAGGGCCT
>JAQQSZ010009895.1:0-12652 GCA_028646595.1 Phalanger gymnotis
GATTCAAATCCCAATACATAGTTACCAGAGTTCAACAATGTCTCAGCATCTGGGTTTACAAGCTGGAGGGCTCCTTAGCTACAGCTGCCCGGAGTCTCTTCATCAACACCATCTCAAGAGCCCTTAAACAAATTACAAACAGACAGATCCAATATGATTCATAGTTACCAAGATCTAGGTTCAGCCCTGGAAGCTCAGAACAAGGGCTGGCCCAGAGTCACATGTGCCACCACTGCTGCAGCAAAAAGGTCCAAGGAAGAAGAGGCCCATCCCTGGCTTTTATATCTTTTTCAGCATCAGGGGTGAGTCACACATGCGACTCACCCACTCGACCCAAAATCACCACAAAGAGGTGGACTCAAACCCACATGGTCTAAGAGTCTCTGCTGTCTCAGACATGTCACTCAAACTCATGGCTTAGTTTAAAGCCCTCCCCTGAGGCAAGGAGGCACCAAGAACACCCAAATCTTGGGCCTGGGGCTTAGCACTTAACAAGATTCAATGAAATAGCTGAATCACTCAAAGCAAACAAAAGCCAAACTCTTCAAGGGCACTTGTTGAACTAAGTGCTAAGGAGCCCATTTTGCCTTACTGACACAGCCCCCAAAGACAAAACACTAAATTCTGAGTTTATATACATTTCTTCAGGGTCAAAGGGCATCACAACCATGTGACTCAAACCCACGAGAGTTAGACCTTCTTGTGGCTTAAACATTTGCTCAGAGTCAGAGGGTAAAACAAGGCCTTCCTTTGATGTAAGCAGGTCGTGGAAGACTCAATTCAATCAAAGATTGCTTAGTGCTGAGAAGCACTCCAAAACAAAGAAAACAAAAAGTCCACGTTGCTTGCCATGACATTTGAAAGGCAAGACTGATCAAAGGTACTGATTACCTTTGAATTCTAAAAGAGAAAACAAAAAAGTCCCACCCTAATTACCATAACACATAAAAAGAATTTGGTAGGACTCCTTTTTCACCAATTTTCCCAAATAGTCAATATAGTATTGGAATTAATTGTTCTGTAAATGTTTGATAGAATTTGCTTGTAAATCCATCTGGTCCTGGAGATTTTTTCCTAGGGATTTCATTGATGGCTTGCTCAATTTCTTTTTCTGAGATGGAGTTATTTAGGCATTTTACTTCCTTTTCTGTTAATCTGGGCAATTTATATTTTTATAAATATTTATTCATTTCACTAAAATTGTCAAATTTATGAGCATACAGTTAGGCAAAATAATTCCTAACCATTGTTTTAATTTCCTCTTCATTGGTGGTGAATTCACCCTTTTCATTTTGGGTACTGGTTATTTGGTTTTCTTCTTTCTTTTTTTGATCAAATTAACTAAAGGTTTGTCAATTTTATTGGTCTTTTCATAAGACCAGCTCTTATTTTTATTTATTAGTTCAATATTTTTCTTAATTTCAATTTTATTAATCTCTCCTTTGGTTTTCAGTATTTCTTAAATGCTTAATTCATTGATCTCTTCTTTCTCTACTTTATTCATGTAAACATTCATAGCTATAAAACTTCCCCTAAGAACCACTTTCACTGCATCCTCTAAGTTTTGGTGTTGTCTCATTATTTTCATTCTCTTGAATGAAGTTATCAATTGTTTCTATGATTTGTTGTTTGGCCCACTCATTCTTTCAGATTAGATTATTTAGTTTCAAATTAATTTTAGTCTATCTTTTGATGGCTCTTTATTACATATAATTTTTATTGCATCATGATCTGAAAATTATGAATTTAGTATGTCTGCCTTTCTGCACTGTATTGTAAGGTTTTTATGCCCTAATATGTGGTCAATTTTTGTGTATGTGCCATATACCACTGATAAAAAGGCACATTCCTTTCTATCCCCATTCAGTTTTCTCCAGAGGTCTACCATATCAAACTTTTCTAAAATTCTATTCTTCTTAACTTCTTTCTTATTTATTTTGAGGTTAGATTTATCAAGTTCAGAGAGGGGGAGGTTGAGGTCCCCCACTAGTATAGTTTTGCTGTTTATTCCTCCCTGTAACTCCCTTAACTTCTCCTCTAAGAATTTGGATACTATACCACTTGGTGCATGTGTGTTTAATAGTGATACTACTTCATCTTCTATGGTGCCTTTTAGTAGGATATAGTTTCCTTCATCTCTTTTAATTAGATCTATTTATGTATTTGCTTTGTCTGAGAATAGGATAGCTGTGGTGGAGGCAGCCACCAGAAGGGTCAGGGCCAGGAATCTAGGAAAAAAAAAAAAGCTGACTGGGCAGATCTGGGCAAGAGAGGTATTGGGATGGATTCTGTGTTATTGAACAGCCCACTACCCACCCCCTTCCAAGGTAATAATTCTGTATTTACTTTCTCTGATTCCACTCCCTCCCTCGTTAGAGATCGAACCCCTTTTCATGAGTGTGGGGATTGTTTAATTTGCCTTTCCTCATTAGAATGTCACCACAAATATTTGCTAGTCTGGATGTCTTTACTAGGACTGAATTTGGAATGGGGACTGAGGGGGATAATGCCAGAAGAGGAAAAAAAGAGAAAAGGGAGATTTTAAACTGACATATTTGCTAGAGCTCAGAAGTAGAAATATAGGGAATTGTAAGCTCCTTCTTTTATAATTTCCCAGAACAGAGAAAGAATGCTTATACCAGAAAATGCAGATAGGAAACATGTCATGTTTGTACCACAAATAGGAATAGCTAAACCACTCTACTAGCCACCCCTCCCCACCATTGCTAAACCTCCCTCTATTAGACAATTTCCCCACAGAAACTAGCCTGGGTGTAGAATTATTCAATTCGAAAAAATTAAAATAACAATTCTTTCATAGCTAACCAACTGGACTCAGTCAGGCAACTGGTTAGTAATTATTCTTTCAAAAGTAATTAATTTGATAAAACTCAATTTTTAAAAGAATAGTTTTCATTTACTATTATTAAAATCCTTCATGCTGCATTTAGAGTAATTGTAGAAAAGATAGCTAGGAAGAAATATTCTATTATTATGTTTCCTTCTCTTCAGACCAAAACCTGTCTTTAAACTGCATACATCCATTCATGCACACAAGTTGCATACACTGCCATTTGGGCTATGAAAGCTCAATTATCATTTATTCCTTATAGTGATGCAAATTTTACATAGCAAAATAAATCAATACAAACAAAAGACTGACCTTTATAATTTTTCCAGAAAAATTACTTTTATCCAGCAGAAGAGATACACATATATAAATGCATAGAAGTATGCATACTCGTACATGCATAATTATGCTGTTATATAATATATGATGTATGTAATATATGACACATGTATAATATGCTTTCAGAATTGGCCTTCTGAGAATATAGAGAAGGTAATTTTATTATAAGGATAGGTGGTAACTAAACTCCCTCCCTTCAGTCCTTTCTGACACAAGGAAGGAAAAAAAAGAAGGAAGAAAGGAAAGAAGCATTTATTAAGTGTCCGTGATATGCCAGGCTTTTTACTAAGTACTTCACAAATACTATCTCATTTGATTCTCACAACAGCCCAGAGATGTAGGTGCTATTATTAACTCCATTTTACAATTGAAGAAACCGAGGCAAACAGATTAAATGACTGTCTCAGGATCACACAGGCAGTGTCAGAAGCTAGATTTGAAGTCAGGTCTACTAGTATTAATAATAACATTAATATATGTTGTTTTACTCACAACTCCCTATGTAGAACATGGCACAAGGATTGTTATCCCCAAATTCTGAGGTTCAGTAACTTGCCCAAGGTCATAAAGGTAGTAAATGACAGAGGTGAGATTCAAATCCAGGGGTCTCTGAACTAAAAGTACAGTGCTCACTCCTCTACTCAATGCTGCCCCTCAATACTAACCCACATGCCACCTTGGCATCCTTCATCTCTTTTTATTGTTCTCCATATCACTAGAATAAAAGAAATAAAAGCACCTGCTTTGATACATTAACATCTATACTGTGTAGTCAATTATTCTTTTTGTCTATTTGTTAAGAGTAAATTAGCTTTTCCAATTGTTTATTAAACTAACATTTATTCATATATTAATGTAAGGGTGTATAAACTAACACTTGTCAAAATATTGGACTAGTCATGCAGTTAAATAAATGTTTGTCATATAATGGAAGAAGTATTTAGTCTAATCAGCCTAGCCTTTGAGCATAGAGTCATAGCTGGAAAGGACCTTATAGATCATCAAATCCAATCCTCTCATTTTGCTGATGAGGAAACTGAGGCAAAGAAAGATTAAATAACTTCCCTAGGTGTAGCAACAATGTTGCTAGCAGCTTCTATGGAGGTATAAGGCCAACTACAAGATCAACAACACCAGCGCACAGGAGGGCTGCTAGCACACATTCTTTGATCTGCTTTTCTAAGGAGAGCAACTTTAAAGGGTTTACAATCTCACTTTAATTAAACATATGTATGTCATTCACTTAGTTCAGGGGGGAAAGTCAGCATCTTGAACTTCAGAGAAAATACAAACATAAATTACAAGCAGAAATTATATGAACAAAACAAATAACACAAATCCGCACACAGGGCTTCCAACCATCTGTCCATTGCAATACATACATAGATACATAGTTACCAAAGACAGAAGCACTAACATCTGGGTTTTCAAAGCTCTGGCTACCCAGAGTCTTGTCTGGTCAAGTCACAGGAACACTCTTCCAATGAGCAAGCCCCCAAAGCAAAATGCTCCCCTCAGAGTATATATATACTTCTTCAGGGGCAGCCCATGAGGGCATCACAAACATGTGACTCAAACTTAAGTGACTTAGGCTTCTTGTGACTTAAGCAAGTTGTCAAAGACTCTTGATTATCAAAGACTCTTGATTCAAATAAAGGCAAGTCTCAACCAAAAGCATTTGATTACCTTAGTGCTGAGAAGAACTAGAACTCCAAAAGAAAAAAGGGCAAAACAAAAAGTCCCACTTTGCTTGCCATTACACTAGGTCACACAATAACAGAATCAGAATCAAAATCCAAATTGCCTTATCCCAGACCTAGCTCTTTTTCTACCATACTACATATTAATACAACCTATGACCTCATCCAGTCAAATTAATGACAATGGTCAACATGATTACTTGCTCAGAAATCAAACTACATAGAAGCCTGATGTCAGAAGATCTTTGCTAAAACAAAGGGCCCAGGTGTTTTTTGGGAAGTTCTCAGTTTCTTGAATCACTGACCCAACTCAAATTACCTGAGAACATAAGTATCTGCCCTTTCTCAAAGGGTTGCCAACAGACCCTCTGACAAACACTCAGTCTCCCAAGGCTCAACACATAAAATTGGTTTTGGTTGTTTATTATAAACTATTTAACACAAAAAAGACTAACATCTGAGACCCATGAAAACATGTTCCAGATCACTTATAATAGAATTTCAAATTGAAACATCTCTGAGCTTTTACCATACACTCTACAGATTGGCAAAGATGCCCTAATATAGGAATAATCAATGTTGGAAGGACTCTGGGAAGGCAGGTGCACCATTGGTGGAGATGTGAACTGGACTGACTATTCTATATAATGATTTGGGATTATGCAAACAAAACAATGAAATTATTCATCTTCTTCGATCCAGTTGTCCCTAAGGTGTTCTAGTGTACACCAAGCTATCGGAGTTCTAGTAAATACCAAAATAGTCACGGTAATACTTTTTGTGGTAGCAAACATCTAGAAACAACATAGGTACATTTTTTATATCTAATGGCAGGATGTATTTCATGGGTGTAAATCGTGCACTTTAGCTCAACCACAATGCTTGGCCTTTCACAAAGCACTAAAAGGGGCAGTCTCCATACAAGGGTTCGCAATAAGAATTGGCACATTGATTGTGATATCTGAAGATATCTGAAAAGCTGTAGTATATTAATGTAAGGGTACATTACTATACAATAAGAAATGAGAAATAATAGGAATTCAGAGAAACATAGACATATACACTAATACAGAATTAAATTATTAGAACCAAAACAAAATATACACAACAATATAAATGAAATGACCACTAAAAGGAAGTAAAATCCTGAGTAATTAAAGAGCTAATAATGGTCCTAAAGAACAGATTATGAAACATATCTCCTTCCTCTTACAGAGAGAAGAAGGCTAAGAACATATTTGATAAAATGTCAAAGGCATTGTCAAATATTGTCTCTGTGGCAGTTGCTTTTGCTTACCAGTTTTTTTCTTTGTTATGAAGGAAGCCTAAATTCCTGACAAAAGAGGTATGGGGTTATATCTAGAAATGTCTGTGATATCAAAAACAGGAGCGTGATAGAAATATCACCAGTTTTGGAATCAAGAGGACCTGGGTTCAAATCCCATCTTTGATACTTATTGTAGGAGTACACAAGACATTTAACCTCTCTAGAGCTTGGTTTTGTCACCTGCAAAAAAAAAAGATGGATTGGATGGCCTGTCTTAGATACCATCTTAGATACCATCCTATAAAAACCTATTTAAAAAAAAACCTAATGGTCCCAGAACTCACATCTGAGCTCTTAGAATTTGAAAGGAACCCCTCTCCCATGGAATACAATCATTCTCTTTTGAGAAACATAGCTCTTAACAAATTTGTGATAATTACTGCCAAATCCTGGTCCCTAACTCTTTAGGGTTCTGTGAACATGACCAATTCAGAAGTATTTTTATGCTATCTTATCTGAGTCAATGCCTACACCTGGTTAAGATACCATAAGACACCATATGTTGGTGCACGTTTAATGATCAATTGTCTGAAGAATACCCCCAATTTGTATTGAGAGAGAAAAAAATCTATTTGTCTATATCTATTTAGATATTGATATAAAGTCTTACTTATTTGAACATAGTTATTTGAATGTTGTCTCCCTCATTAGACTGCGAGCTCCCTGAAAGCAGGACTTGGTTGGGATTGTTTTACTTCTTTTACTTTGTTTTTGTCTTTCTTCGTATCCTCGGTGATTAACACAGTGCCTGACAGGTCAATAAATGCTAGTTGACTGACAGACCTCAAGTGAAGAATCTCTGTTCTAGATTATCCAACATTTTTCATCATTTTCTCTTCATGTTTGTCAAGTATCTTTCCAAAGACAATGCAGTCATCAACACACACTAGGATTTCTGGGTAATTAATGTCTCTAACTCTATTTTCCATCAGTCATTAAAAAATGGCAGATGTCTCTGAGATTCCTCGGGGTACAGATTCAAACTAGTAAATGGCAACTAGGCAGAAGAAAGCAGTCTTCTACTGATTGTCCTATGTACAGAATCTATTAGTAACCACTGCAAAACAAAACAAAACAAAACAAAACACTGAGATCCACCAGCATTATGAGGATTTGGCATGGTTTGCTAGTCCACTTTGGGCTTTTGGTGTAAATCCTATTCACCACTGGGTGCTTTACTCACCACTTTACTTAATATTTTCCTGCTAGCTAGTACTAGGCTCTCTGCCAATTGATGGAGATGATTCAGATGAAGCAGATGGTTGTTGTTCAATGTACTTTGGAACGGATGTCTTCTGACAATGTGAAACATGGATTGAAGTAGGGAGGTCCTGGCAGTTGACTATAGGGTTAGTGCTAAGAAGAACTTGACACAGGACCATCTAGCAGCCTGCTGGAAAGCATTTCTATTGATGACCATCAGGAATTCAAAGAACAGATGGGATGGATTGACATTGTTCCTCTGGTTCCCTGAGTAAAGGAAAGCATTTTACTTCCACACATTTCATTAGCGATTCCCAATAATTCAAATATATATATATATATATATATTGACTAACAATCAGATAAGTAGGCTGAAACTGGAAATAATGTAGAAAGGCTAATAGGTCTTTGAGCTAATAACCCACATGGTGTGAGTCCAGTTTTCTTGATAGTTGATCTCATGGTCAGGAGGTTAAAGGCAGGACATCTGGCCATTAAAATCTCATCTCAATTCTAGTCTTATCTTCGATCACCTTTTTAAGAATTTCATTTTTGAGGGCAGCTAGGTGGCACAATGAGTAGAGCACTGGCCCTGGAGTTAGGAGGACCTGAATTCAAATCTGGTCTCAGACTCTTGACACAGGTACTAGCTGTGTGACCTTGGGCAAGTCACTTAATCCCAATTGCCCTGCCAAGAAAAAAAAAATAATTTCATTTTGCTCTTCTTTTACCCCTGCATACTAAGGGTAAGGGGAATAGTGAAAATGCTGTTGAATTTTCAAAACCATGCTAATTTCCTCTAGAATCTCTCCTATATAATGAATGCTTCTATGACTGATAGGCAAACAATACCAAATCTAGTAATAAATTCCTTAAAATGTAAATATAACAGTGTCTGTTTTCTTACAAGGGAAAGCTTTAATTGAATCAGAAGATAACAAATAATTATAAGTATATACGGGTATGTATTATATGTGTATATATATATATGTTACATATATTCAAAGGAACATTTCTGCATTTTAATAAAATCAATTTGAATATCTGCAAAAGATCTTCACTATGGAATGAACTGTAAGCTTCACTTTTCAGGCAGTGTCATATACCTGACAAACAGCACAACTTAAGCAGTACTGTTGAGTCACAGAAAAAGAATTCAAAGCAAACTAATAACTTTAAAATCTTTTCAGAAGTGAATGCCCTCGAACTTTTCTCAGTCTTACCCCTAGCCCCACACCATGCGATTTTGTGGTGCAGAGCAGCAAAATATATCTTTGTGAGGAAGTGCGGGGCAAAGGGTCCTAGAATCAATTCAAGATCTGGGGTCTCTACAATTCTTTTGATGACTATACCCCACATCGAAATCCTCGAGCATGAGAATTACTTAAAATTTGGTACATATGACAATTTGGAAATAATTTTTTAACAAGATGGTTATTCTCTTTATTCTGGTCATGATGGACTTAAAGACATATAACAAAAGTGTACATGTCATAAAGCATTTGAAGTATTTCCTGTAATGAAGAAATATACAATAAACAAACAAACAAAAAAAGGTAGCATTTCTATAGTTGTACAGGAAAAATGACCCAAAGTAATCAATACTCTATAGAATGTTTCAGGTTCAAATGATAAGGAAGTAGGAATCATCTTAGTATTCTCTTTTTCACAGAATGGATGGTTTATATACAGGTAGCAGTCGTGCTGAAACTTTTTTTAAATCAAGTCTCCAACTGGTCTTGTTCTTGTGTGGTTTTTGGATGAGAGGCTGTATTAGCAGAATTTAACAACAGAGGATATGCTAAAACTAATGTTAATACATAGGACCGTAAGTATTTTATCTTAAAGGGTTTTAATTAATCTTGAGATTTTTTTAATGGCAAAATTTAGACTGTTATCTTTTAGAAATTTCCTCATTCCAATGTCTAGCCTAGATTTTAGCTTCTCAGAACTCAAGTATACTTTTCAAAAGAGTAATTTTCTCTAAGTCAAACTCTTTTGCCCTGGCCACTATTTAGAAGGATTGCTATGTGGCAGAGAACTCTGTGCAGTCATAAATCTCTGCATATCCTAGAATAAATGTGTAGCTGCCATACATAAACTAAGTTGGAACACATTTTTCTGGGACTGAAAAATGTTAGAACCCCTGATATCCAGTTTTAACTCTCAATTCATGTAGTCTTAGACATAGAAAAATCAAAGTACTGAAGGTAAAGGAGCCAGGAGCTGTCTGAGAATGAAGGTCATGGCATTCAATTCAAGGAAGAAATTGGAGTAAATTCTTTCTTTACATTTAACCCAAAAACACTTAGTCCTAAATCAGTCACCCTCTGAATAAATTATGGGAGAAGAAAAAGAAGGATTCCCTGTCTACAATAGATAGACAGATGATGATGATGATGATGATGATGATGAAGATAGATAGATAGATAGATAGATAGATAGATAGATAGATAGATAATTCATACCAGGAAATCATGATTTATACTGGGCTAAAAAAATTGGTTGGAGTGCATTTAGGAAGAAAAGAAACACATCACCTCACCTGGTCAGGCAAAACTCATTTCATTCAGGGAAATATTCACTGACTCCACCTAAAAGAAAATTGGATTAATTTCAATATTTGTTGTTGTTGTGGTTCAGTTGTTTTCAGTTGTGCAACCCCATTTGGGGTTTTCTAGGCAAAAAATACTAGAATCATTTGCTATTTCCTTCCAGCTCATTTTATAAATAAGTAAACTGAAGCAAACAAGGTTAAGTGACTTGTCCATTGTCACACAGTGTCTGGGGCCAGATTATAACTCAGGAATACGAGGCTTACTGACTCTAGGCCTGGCACTCTGTCCATTGTACCACCTACCAACTTTAATTTCAAAATACTACACTACTATAGCAAAATCTTCTTACCCAACTTTTAGCAGTAATCTCAATATCCTGCTATAGTAATAAACTCTCTTAATCTCTTAAATATTGATTCCAATATTCCCAAATGGTAATGTAGTAAATGTACAAAATTAGTGTGGCAGAGATTTGAGCAAATTCTGGAAAACATGGACCGTTTATCACTGGAAAAAAACTCATAAAGATGGACATTGTGTTATATCTCCTTTCATAATTGGGCCTACGACGTTTAGGGAAGAAAAGTCTGCTCTAGTTTCTCCCTTGCTCAACATCAGTATAAGTCCAAGGAGCTTACTGCTGAAGCAAATGAAGAGATTTGCCTTTATTAACCAAGTGTCATAGTTTGTCAGAAGATATCTAGTTTTTATGTCAGTCATGTAGAAATACTCTCAGAAAGATCTACAAATTACCTCATACTACAGGGTTTCCACAAGAGTTATATAAATCAAGAACAGATTCGTATTAATCAAGTTGCAAGAGAAAACAAGTCAAAGATAGAATTTATAATCTTAGGTCATAACAGTCAGTATCATATAACTTCAAAGATCCTCAGGATGGGATAAAAATATTACCAATCACAAAGTTTCAAGTAACAGCAGTTTTAAGAATTCATCATTATAATCAGTATAAATTATAAATATAAATACAAATTATATACAATTATATAATATAAAATATATACAAATTATAAATACAAATAAATAAATATAAATATATTATAAATACAAATTAACTACAAAGGACCAATGAAGGAAGATGCTATCTGCATCCAGAGAAAGAACTGATTAAAAAAAAGTATGTATAGAATGATTTTACATATGTATAATGTATATATATATATATGTATAATGTATATATATATATGTATATATATATATATATATATATATACACATATTTGTATCTAATGGTAGGAACCTCTAAGGGAGCAGAGAAAAAAATTTACTTGATAACTTCATTATATACTTTAAAAGAATAGCAAGTCATACATAACAAATTTGCATTTTCATGTGCAATCTTTTTTATTATGCTGTTATTGAAATGCTTGTTTTATTCCATAAATTAAAAATAAAATAATTTTTTTAAAATAGTGATAGTAATGCTACAAAGGAGACTAAAAGAAAGGAGAGTTATTGGAACATTTTTTTTTAACGAATGGGAAAGAACAGAAGGAAGTTCTGAGTGAGGCAGACAAGCAAGACAGCTTTGAAACTAAGGGATCCTATTTATTAAATGCTTTAAAAGACCAAGGTGTACACAATAGAGAGTTGTGGTTTCATATGCAGTCTTCTTTTTCTCTTTCTTTATATGGAAACATGCACATTTGTTGGTGTTTATCCAGTTAAAATAAGCAAAAATAAAAATAATTTAAAAAAATTTTTAAAAGAATTCATCAATGGGAGAAGAGGGCCATGGGGTGAAAGGGAGAAGGTGTCTGAAGTATGATGGCTTCCAAAAGAAAATTTTATTAACAATTGGTGCCTTGTTAAGTATCTTGTAAGTATTAATGCTTTGTTGATATGTCAATAAGGCAAGATTCATGACCTCAAGGATGACCATGAACATGTCTGAATGGTTCGGAATCATGAAGTATAAGGAATTCTCTAGGTAGAAGGCAGAAGTATAACATTTATTTAGACATGAGAGAATTCAACCCCAGGACCAGTAATTCCAATTCCATATGGTAGCAATAATATCCCAAAGTCAGTAAGCCCACCTCAGTGTAGCAACAAGGAAATTGTAACACAATATTATAGAAAGGAGCCAAGTCATCCTGCAACCTTCCCCTCTGCTAGGGCCTTCCTGTAGACAATCACTCACAAATCCTAACTCTCTGCTCAGCATTCTCTTCTGCAGCTCTGTAGACTCTGAATTCCTGTTCCTTCTCTTTGGGCTGAATTCTGATTCCTATAGCTCTTGCTGCCTCGATGTCTTCTTGATGTCTAGTTCTGAACCCTGGCGCTCTCAGTTCCACTGCTCCACTGCTCTCAGTTCTGGGCTCTCTTTGTATACAATCCTAGCTGGCATCTGATTGACTAGAACTCAGAGCACATACCACTGGCTCTGGTCTTAGCAACTCCTCTTAGGGCCCTGAAGGCTTCATGCCCACATCAGCTTAACTAGCAAAAGGGTGTGGGCCTGGGGCCTCACACCTAGTTAGTGAAAGGGTGTGGGCCCACCTCTAATCAGGCCTCCCTTTGTTGGCCCCACCTGAGGCCTATTCAATGGGTAGGAAAGATCTTTCACTTACTGAGTGGCCTTACAGTTATATAGTTTCTACCACTTCTTTGCATAGTCTATATCGATCCATAAATTCTGTATTTGTAAGTA
>JAQQSZ010009896.1:0-12652 GCA_028646595.1 Phalanger gymnotis
CTCCCCTCTGCTGGGGGCTGGGAGGTCAGTGTGGGACCGACCTTACCCAGGGACCATCCAGGCTGTCCTGCGGTGGAGCCCTGCTTCCCTCTGCCACTTTGTGGGTTCTGCAGCTCTAAAATTGGTTCAGAGCCATTGTTTTATAGGTTTTTGGAGGAACTTGGTGGGGAGCTCACGCCAGTCACTGCTTCCCAGCTGCTATCTTGGCTCCGCCCCCCAGACTTCACTCTTCTCAGCAACACAAAGTACAAAAACAACTCCAAAGGACTCACGATGGGGAACGCTATCTACATCCAGAGAAAGTAGTATGAAGTATGAGTGCAGATTGAGGCACACTTCATGCTAGCCTTCCCCCCCCTTTTTTTTTTTCTTTTTCTCTCTTTTGTTCTTGTTTTTGGGCTGGGTTGTTGTTTTTTTTTTTTTTTTGATCCTGCTTCTTCCTTCACATGATTTATTTCATTGTTCACAGTTCTTCTCCATAACTTGACTAGTGTGTAAATTAATTCAATGTGAAGTTATATGTGGAAGCTATATGGGATTCCATGCCATCTTGGGGAGGGAGGAGGGGAGAGAGGGAAGAAAATCTGGAGCTCAAAATTATGTAGAAATGAGTGTTGTAAACTAAAAATAAAAAAATAGTATATATAAAAAAAGAATAAAAAAGGGAAAAAAAATAAATGAGGATGATACAGACTTCATAACATCCTGGAAAAACCTACATTACATAATGCTGAGTGAGCTGAGCAGAAGCCAGGAGAACATTATACACAACCACAGATATATGGATTCTGTGAGGACCAACCTTGACAGACTTCGCTCTTCTCAGCAACACAAGGTACAAAAACAACTCCAAAGTGCTCACGATGGAGAATGCTATCTACATCCAGAGAAAGAACTATGAAGTATGAATGCAGATTGAGGCACACTTCATGCTAGCCTTTTTTTCTTTTTCTCTCTTTTTCTTTGGTTTTTGGGTTGTTTTTTTTTTTTTGGTCCTGTTCCTTCTTTCTCATGATTCATTTGATTGATCACAGTTCTTCTCCATAACTTGACCAGTGTGTAAATTAATTCAATGAGAAGTTATATGTGGAAGTTATATGGGATTCCTTGCCATCTTGGGGAATGAGGAGGGGAGAGAGGGAAGAAAATCTGGAATTCAAAATTATGTAGAACCAGGTGTTGTAAACTAAAAATAAAAAAAACATATAAATAAAAAATATTGAACAACTTTGTGTCATGCAGCAGCCCTGCTGGCCATCTAAAATAATTTCACCCATTTTATATGAAAGTACCAAATAGACATTTCCAAAAGGCAAAAGATATTAATTTGTGCTATTTTCAATAATCGTACATTGTCAGGCTATTCTTTTTTTAAAAAAACATTTGCATAGATGAGGAGATTAGTTTTTATTTTAAATGGATGGAGAAATATTTTAACAGGTTTGATCAAGGTATTTAGACAAAGCCATACAAATTACTTAGAGGCCTGATTGCACACCAAAACCAAGTCTTTTGGGTGGCTCAGTCAAAGATAGGAGACCGCCAGCTGGCTCACAAGAGAAATGTCCATTCCTTGGTCCAGGTTCTGGAACATTGCCAGTGTTCAGCTCATCAATTATCTCTTCAATATCCTTGGGTGTCAAATCTTCATAGTAATTATCATTTATTTGAACCATTGGTGCATTTACACAGACACCTAAACATCCCACTTCTATTAGCATAAAAAGCTTATCAGGTGTAATTTCTCCAATCTTAATAGCAAGGTTTTTCTGAATGGCCTCCAGTATGCTGTCAGAATCTTGAAGCATACAAGATGTAGTGGTGCAGACTTGAATATGATACTTTCCAGCTGGCTTTCAGTTATACATTGTATAAATCGTTGCTACTTCATATACTCTCATTGGAGGTACTTGTAAAATTTCAGCAACCTTGTTCATAGCAGACATGGGCAACCATCCATTCTCCCTTTGGGCTAAGTCCAGCACTGGAAGCACAGCTGCAGCTTTATGTCCTTCTGGGTAATTCTTTACAATGGCTTCTATCCTCTTGTTTTCTGGTGTGAAATCAAATGGAGTATCTGGGTTATTTTCAGGAGTATCTCTGTGCACAAATAAGGCTCCTCCAGCACCACTTTGGTAAAATTACATTTCAAATGTTTTAGGGATCTTGTAATAAAAATTAGATCTGTGGTATGTTATATGACACTAGGTTCCATGTAATTTGTATGCAAAAGTTGTGAAGATTTTTTTTTATTCCAACGAAGATAATTTAGTGTAGAGCATACATGTTGGGAAGAAAATTTGTGGGAAGAGCAATATCAGTACAAAGGTGACCTGAATCTAACACAAACTGAAGTGTTGTAGAAGCCCATCCATTTTTTCTTGTTTGATGGAGTATAAGTGCACAAAAAGTAGCATTTGCCATTTATAGAGAAACAATATATATTTCTTTGCAAAAGAACGATTACATCTAATCATAGGTCTCAAACTGTGACTGTCTTCTTTCAGTCCCTCTACCATTAATTTCCATTGTTATGTCTTCTCTAGTTTAATAGGCTTGAGATGAAATTTCAGAGTTGTCTAAATGATTTTCTTCTTAATAGGGACAAGAGGTTTCAGCTAACTTTATGATATAAACTATTCCTTGTCATAATAAGTTTAAAATTGTGTCAAGAGCAATTTTTAAAGGAAATTTTTAGCAGAGAAGGGGATCTCTACATGTGACTTGAATCAGTGACGCCAGTCAGCTGGAAACTGCTCTAAGACTCCACCCAGCCCAAGGAGCTGCATTAGGAGATGTTTCCAGAGAACCAAACTGATGCATGAGCTGAGATGTCTGAGCCTTAAGATATGATGGACTTATGCAATGGACAATATATTTTTATTGCTTATTTTTCCCAGTGTGGCTTTTATCTGTAAGACTTGCTTGCCAAAAAGGACTGCCTGAATGGTTCATATCAATGTGCCTGTCATTCTCTCTCCCTTTTCCTGCACACATTATTTCCCCTCATAAGCTCCATAGGTAAAAAACAGAAGGAAACAAAAGAAAACAAAAAAAAGTGTTAAAGTGTTTGCTATATCAGTAGTGATTCATCGAAGGGACTGCATCTCGTAATAAAATCAATGAGAGAATTAGAAATGATTATTAATAACAATTACTAATATGGGGAATCTAGGGTTTTTACCATTCCATTTCCTTATTTCCTCTTATGGAAAGGGGTGATGATGACATTGCATTCAACCTTGGGCAGCACCCACCTAGCCACCTGGGAAAGATTAGTTCTAATTACCTGGTAAGGACCATTTTGTCTAGGCGAATTCTTATCACAACCCCAGCATTTTTCTACTCACATAATATTGGATGAAGAATAGATCATTTTGTCTAGATCGTCTTAATCAGGGGTGATCTGGGTAGAGATGAGTTTCTTTGTCTGAGCAATGTAATCAAAGTCATTTCCCCCAGTCACTCATTAGAGTAAACCTACCTCTCATTATGATAGTCATTTTCTCATTAATCATTAACCAATATGATTTGATTTCCCCCTGTTGAGAAAATCCAGTCTTCCAAAGGTATTTAAACATCCAACAACCTCCAAGATTTGATAGAAAATCACTAACCTCAATCTATTAATTACTTCCTAGGCATAATTAATACATCGATTATAAATTAGCCAGAAATTGTCTCTCAGACTTTTCATTCATCACAGAATGGTGATATTGGCCACAGTAAAGAAAGTTGGGAATGGGGCATGGTTGGGATGAGAGAAAGATAAAGAGTTTTGTTTCAGAAATACTGTGTTTGCGCTGCATACAGAACATCCAGTTTGAGGTGTCTGATGGATGATTAGTGATCCAGGACTAAAGTTCAAGAGACACTGGTGCCCTGCCGTTAGATATGAGTCATTTGTACTGACAGGTTGACTAAGGCAAGGTGAGATGATACATTTGCCTAGAGAAAGTGTGGAGAGGGAAGACTGAAGAGATCAGCTCAGTGTCTTGGTCAATACTGGTGATCAGGAAGTATAATAAAATGGAGGCTTATTACGCATCACTCTTCTTCTGCTAGGTGGCACCAGAGTGAACAGAACCTGAAGTCAGGAAGACTTAATGGAGTGCAAATCTGGCCTCAAAAATCTAATAGATGTGTGACCATGGCCAAATCACTTGAATGCTATCTGCCTTAGTTCCCACAGCTGTAAAACAAGGATAATTATATTATGTACCTCAGAAGGTTATTAAAAGGGTCAAGTGAAATAATATGGGTAAAATGCTTAATAATTAACAGAGGGAAGGGACTGGAAAAAAGAAGGGTTGGGAAAGGCTTACTGTAAAATGGGGGATTTTAATTGGGACTTAAAAAAGCAAGGAGGTCAGTAATCAGAGGAGAGGAGGAAAGCATTTCAGGTATAAGGTCCTGCCCTGAGAAAATGCCTGGAGCCCACCGATGTAGCGTCTTCTTCCTGGAACAATCAGGAAACCAGTGTCACTGGATCAGAGTACATGAGAAAGGAATGCCAAGTAAGAACACTGGAAAGGTAGGAGGTGCTAAGGTTAAGAAGGGCTTTGCATGACAAACAGAGGGTTTTATGTTTGATCCTGGAGGCAACAGGGAGCCAATGAAGTTTATTGAGTAGAGAGTAATATGGTCAGACCTGAACTTTAGGAAGATAAGTAGTTAACATTCACATAGTGATTGCCAGGCAATGTACTAAGCACTTTATTGTTTTCTCATTTGATCCTTACAACAGCTTGAGAGGTAGGTGCTATTATTATTCAAATCTTACAGATGAGTAAACTGAGGCAAATAGATATTGTCACTTGCCCAAGGATCACACAGCCAGCATCTAAGCCAGATTTGAACACGGGTCTTCCTGACCTCAAACCTTGAGTTCTCTCCATTGCACCACCTAGCTGTCCCATGTAACGACTGAGTGGCGGATTGATGGGACTGGGGAAAGACCGACAGCTAACATTTATATGGTACTTTAAGGTTTGAAAAATGCTTTACAAGTGATCTCATCTGATCTTCCCAACAACCTCAGGAGATAGGTGCAGTTATTATTCTCATTTTAAAGATGAGAAAACTGAGGAAGACAAAGGTTGGGTGATCTTTCCAGGGACTCTGTACCTGAGGCATGATATAAGCCCAGGTTACCTTGGGATCATTTCTAGCACTTAATCTACTGTGCCATCTCACTACTGACCAACCAGCAAGCTATTGAAATCACCTCATCCATTAATATGAGGTGATGTGTGCCTGTGACAGGGTGATGACAATGTCAGAGGAGAGAAGGGCATACACATAAGGGATGTTATGAAGGTAACATCCACAGGCCTTGGGTACATATTGGATATGGGAGTGAGAGTGTATGAGGAGTTAAGGATTAAGGAAGATGCCCAGGTAGAGAACCTAGGGGACTTGGATGGTGGTATCCTCAGGAGTGACAGGGAAATTAAGAAGAGAGGAAAGATTTTTTGGAGAAAGATAAGGTGTCTCATTTTTGATAGGTTGAATCTATGATGTGTATGTGCCATTCAGTTTGAGTTCTCCATCAACAATTTGGAGATATGCAACTAGATGTCAACAGAGGGGTCAGGGCTGGATAAATAAATTTGAGAATGATCAGCTTAGGGATGATCATTGAATCCATGACATTCAAGGAGATCAACAACTGAAATAATCTAGGAAGAAGAGAAGAGGACTCAGGACAGGAGTAGCTGCCCATTCCTCTGCAAATCACTTAAACATTCAGTGGTTCTGTTCAGTCTGTATGAGGATAACCTGCAGATCAGGTCCAAATCTGCTTTTACATACAGAGAGCTTCTATAGCAATGAAATCACAGATCTAGTCCCAAAATTGTACAATCATGTGACAGGCTCTGTAGTGGTCTTATGTTTAGAAAAGGAGCAGTTAATTATTTATCTCTGCCCCACCTCACTCCCAAATCCATTAACGAGCGGTCAGAACATTCCCTGGCCTTGTAAGTATACATTGCTGAGTTGCTGTGGAAAAATGAAATTGAATACTGGTATGAGAACCAGAAGATAATAGTGAGTGTTACTAAGTGGTTGGGTGTGGAAAGTAGGAATGGTTTGTGAGCAGGGGGATAGCTGAGTCTGGCCCTTGATACTTGGATAATTGGCTTGTGTATCCCTAAAATGAACTTTGATTTAGGAAAAATGGTGGGGAGGGGGAAATTAGCGTGAGGCCAACATGGATTTCCCAGTGAGATCCTTTGCTTATTGGATCTTAGCCCGCCCTTCCCCAGTGACTCCAAAATTTTCAGAGCCCTGACAGATGGGGCCTATCTGAATGGTACAATTCTGAACCTGGAATTAAAAGGGAAAATCTAGTTGATGGGTGCTCAAAGGAACCTGGAATGATAAAGATGAGGATGAGTGAGCAAAGGATTACAACACCATATATACTATAACCAACTGTAGGTTGCCAGGTATAATATTTGGTTAGTAAGTTCTCAGCTTTGTTCACTATTCCTGGGTTCTTGGCCTATTTCACTGCCAAAGACTCTTGGGGAGTTACTTTCAGGTTCTGGAAGCCAGAGGATTCTGAAAGGCCAGATGGTAGGTAGCAAAAATTTGTTGTACATTGTGTATTGCTTTATGTGCTTTTCATGTTAATTTTCTACCACTATTGATCGCAAATCCTAGATATAGAAAATCCATGATCATTGATATGGAATATGCCTTGGAGATAGTTCTTCTAAGTCCCTCACTTTATAGATGAAGATGTGGAGGCAAAAAGTTTAATTTACTTGGCATGCGTCAATGGGCAAGTCATACCTCAAACCATGAGTGAGACCTACTGAAGCATCCTTGTCATCAATAATAAGTAGGAGAAGTATAAATTTAGAACAAAAGGGAAGCTATCTATACCAACCTCTTCCTTTTACAGGTGAGGAAACTGAGGTAACAGGGTAAGTAATTTGTCTAGGGTTACATGGTTCTTAAGTGTCCAAATCCAGATTTGAACTCATGATTATGAGTCTTCCTGAGTCCTGACTCCAGGCCTGGTGCTTTATCCACTGCATCACCTAGGTTATAGGAGTATTAGATGTTAAAGTTAATTAAATGTTAGAGGCAAAATTTAAAAGAAAATTTGAATTTGAATATTGCTTTAAAATTTCCTGTGCAGCATTTCTGTGCCTCAGTTTCCTCATTTGTGGAAAGAGGCAGTTGGACTTCATGGCCTCTAAGATCCCTTCTAGCTCTAAGTCTCTGATCACCTAAGAACCTTTGTAAATAATTTCTTTTCTAGTTATATTTTTGCCTTTGCAAGAATATGGTAGTTGGGTATCAGATAAAAAGAGGAAAGTTTTTCAGATAAGTAAGAAAGCAACACATTTCAACTGGAAAAATGTATAATCTATGTACTACATAGACACTTTCTAACTTCTTTATGGAAGACAAAGCATGATTCTGAGAGACAATATCGAAGGTTTTTCATATGGTTCTTCATCATTTCCTAGGCTTGTGGCCTTTTCAGTGAAACTGGCCACCTGTAGAGAGGGTCTGTCAAGGTAAAATCATTGCAGGAAATACACACACAGGAATAGTAAATTGCCGCTGTTTCCGAACCAGGATATTCATTTTTCAGAAAAACAAAAACGAAATATCCCATAGCCTTCACTATTGGCTCTTGGCTCTCGCCGCTTCAGCCTCTGGTCCATTCACATTAAATTCTTCCAAACTCCTGAGTGGGAGGATGGATTATAGTGGGGAGAGATTGGGTGGAGGTAGACCAACCAGCATCCTGTTGCAATAATCCAGATATGATATGATATGGGCATTCACCAGGGTGGTAGCAGCGCCAAAAGAGAGAAGAAGGAACATTTGGGCAACGTTGCCAGGATGAAATCAACAATCCTTGCCATCACATTGGTTGTAGATGGTGAGAGATAGAGAGGAAACCAGGATTGCCCCTGAGTGATGAGCCTTGACAGCAATAGGGAAATTAGGAGGCAAGGCAGGGTTTAGGAGGAAAGACAATGAGTTCAGATTAAGATATCTATTGGACACCCAGTTTCTATCTCCAGGTTGGAGATATAAGACAGTAGGCCAGCAGACAGATTAAGGCAGAATAGGCAGATCTGAGAATTGTCAGAAGAGGGGTGGAAATTACATCCACGGGAGCAGATGAGTTCACCAGGTGAAGGAGTAGAGAGGGAGAAGAGAACAGGGCTCAAGACAGAACCCAGAGCGACAACCTGGTGTAGGCAGTGTGATGTAGTGATGAAATGTGCAGTCAGAGGATCTGGCCTTGAATCCTATGTGTAACCATGGACATTTCCAGCCATGAACTTGGGGTCTGTGGTGATTTTAAAAGTTTGAGAAACATAGTTTCTGAGTGATTTAGTCATTTTAATAATATAACCAGCACAAGTCTTAAATAAAAGGAGTAGGTATTCCATTAGGGGCTGAGAGCCACATCCTGTCATCACCGGACAGAGAGACTATCTCTATACCCTGCCCATACCCAGCCCTGGGCCAACTGTCAAAGAACTTATGCCCCACATAACCCTGAGCAGGACACAATGGCTTCCTTGGGTGGGGTCAGAACAAGAATGTTAGTCCAATGTTACTAGTTATTAGCAATGTCCTTCAAGTGACTGAAGTTTTTAAAGTCTGGACTTTAAAAGAAGGGGTAACCTTGGATCTCCCTAAATCATTGGATTTTAGTAATCATTTCTCTCAGAAGACATCAATTCAGATCTTGCCTCAGATGCTTATTAAGTATGTGACCCTCAGCATGTCATTGTACCTCTCTCAGCCTTGGTTTCTATATCTACAAAATGGGAATAATAATGACATTTATTTTGCATGGTTGCTGTAAAGAGCCAGTGAGATCACACACACACACACACACACACACACACACACACACGCACGCACGCACACATGCACACACAGACACACAGAGTTCCCAATAAACCTTAACTCTTTATAGAACAATAGAATAATGATGACTGATCATGGTCCCAATTTGTTTACTTATTGGTGTAATGAGAACATTGGCCAAATGGCCTCAGAGATCCCTCCAGCTCCAGATCTGTGGCAGTATTATCCTAGCACCTCTATGATGTCTTCCAGATAAAACAGTCCATGATTCTTGAATAAATTGTGGCTCATTGATTGGTCTTTTGTCCAAAAGGCTATCTCTCTACCCTTTACCTCTTTTTTTACAAGATATCTAAGGACAGGGACACAGACTTTCATTCCATAGTTAGAGAACATAGATTTTGAGTGGCAGGGTACCTCAGAGGTCATCTAGTATAGGCATGTCAACCTGCAGGCTTGGAAAGCCACATACTGGCATTATTTATGTTGTATGGTACCTTTAGTTTATTAAATATTTTTCAATTCCATTTTAATCTGGCTCTGATAGTACTTAGGAGTGATGAACCTTGATGCTTTAGGCAGGGGTCTTGTGTTTGACTCCTCTGATGGTCCAACTTCCTTTTTCCAGATGAGAAAGTAGAGGTTCAGGGAAACAAAAGTGGAAGAACTAAGATTCAGGCCCAGGATCTCTGACTCCAAATCCACCTTTCTATTCACTGCTCCATGAAGGCCATTGCAAGGGAAATCAAAAGGACATCCATTCATCCCTAGTTCCTGGTGCCAACCTCACAAACTGAGGAAGGTTTGAAAAGCGGTTCCAAGCACTTAGAAATACAGAGAAGGTGATTTGTACCTTCTTTGTGTCCTGGAACCTTTGGTCAGTCTTTTTAGGCCTATGGATCCTTTCTCAGAATGACATACTTTCATTCATTCTTTCATTCATCTACTCATTTATATATTTTCAGTTTTCAACATCCACTTTTATAAGATTTTGAGTTCTAAAATTTTCCCTTTCCTTCCTACCCTCGCCCCAACCCTGCATGTAATCTGATATAGGATATATATGTACAATCATATTAAACATATTTCCACATTAGCCATGTTGTAGAAGAATCAGAACTAAAGGAAAAAAATGCTAGAGAGAAAAAAAAGGCAAATAGTATGCTTCAATCTGCATTCAGATTTCACAGTTCTTTCTCTGCATTTAGATAGCATTTTGTACCAAGAGTCTTTTGGAATTGTTTTAGATCCTTGCATTTCTGAGAAGAGCTAAGTCTATCAAAGTGGGTCATCACACAATGTTGGTGTTACTGTATACAATGTTCTCCTGTCTCTGTTCACTTATCTCAGAATCAGGTCATGAAAGTCTAAGATTATTTTTCTGAAATCTGTTAGTTCATCACTTCTTATGGAACAACAGTATACCATCATATTCATATATTACAACTTATTCACCCATTCCCCAATTGATGAGCATCCCCTCAATTACCAATTCTTTGCCACCACAAAAAGAGTTCCTGTAAATATTTTTGTATATGTGGGTCCTTTTCCCTTTTTTATGATCTCTTTGGGATACAGACCTAGTTTTGGTACTTCTGGATCAAAGGGTCAGAATAACATATTTAATGTATAGAATAACACGCATAGAGTTACAAAGGAATTTCCAATTACATTGAATTTTATTCCAATCATTCAAATTTATTCCAATAATTCCCATTTATTCAAATCATACAGTAATATCATTCCAGTTATCCCATATTTGTCTAATGACATTTGAATTTCATTTCAATTTATTCCAATTATATTGGAATTTCATTTAACTTATTCCAATTATATTGGCATTTTGTTCAAATTGCTCTAAATTATTCCAATTGCGTTAGAATTTGCTTACAATTACATGCATATTTTATTTAATTTACTCCAGTTATATTGCAACTTTTTTCAATTCTATTGCAATCTTATCCAAATCATTCCAATAAATTTGACATTATTTTCTCCCATTCAAGTTCATAGACCCACTGAAATCTAACCAAATACCCCTCAGGGGTCCCTGGACCCCAAGTTTAGAGTCCCTCCATGTTAGTTCTCAAGTCCATTAGAAGGAAGTTTGTAATAGGGTGAAGAGGGCCAACTTGAAGCTAGGTGAGTCTGGTCCAGGGAAGGCTCTGAAACTTACACAGAGCTGTGGGCCCTTGTCAGTTTCCTGGCCTCCCTGGACCTCAGCTTGCTGTTCTCATAAACAAGGGAATGATGTTATGAGTCACTTCCTGCCTCACAGATCTGGCCATGTGATTTGGGCCCCACTCTGTGGGTCTGTGGGTGGAGCCTTCCTAGTCCTTTCTGGCCAAGTTGTCTCTTTGGTTCCCAGCAGACAAGCCCAGTCTTCTTTTCTGTGCAAAAGATTGTAGGCATAGGATGAGTTTATTCCTAGGAGGCAAGCCCTGGCAGAGGGCAGAGGGCAGAAGGCAGAGGGCAGACCCCAGAGAGGAGGCTGGCATTCCCCAGAGCTCTCTGGCTTGTAAAGCCAGCCCAGTAAGCAGCTCCAAAGGGGCAAACCCAGCTTGAACTTTGTCCCTCATCTGAACCCTGCTCCTGGTGGCCCCATAGCTGCAGCTGTTATGCAGAAAGAGGAAGGAGGAGGAGGAGGAGGAGCTTGGCTTTTCTGGCTTTGTTGCCAGACCTGGAAAAAGATGCAGCTCTCTCTGGGAACTTTGCTCCCTTCTATTTGGGAAAGAGCCCCTCTGCTGATCCTCCTTACCCTCTTTGCCTTCCTCCTAATCCCGCCTCAGTGTCTGCAGAAAAGGAGGCAACATCTCAACTACTGTCCTGGCCCTCCTGGGCTACCCATATTAGGCAACTTCTTGCAGATGGATTTTAAAAATCCCAAAATAACCATTCAAAAGGTAAAGAGTGATATGGGAGGGTGAGAATCCACTGCCTGTCAGGAACTGGGGCTCTGGGGAATGTATTAGATTGGGCAGCCATAAGCCTGGGTGTCTGCCCTGCTCTGGCCCTACCTGGGAAACAGTCTTCTGCAATGGAAAGAAAGTCTAGTTTGGGGCTTAAAAGGCCTGGGTTCACATTAATCTTTTCACCTGTGGGACCTGGAGAAGTCATATGCTCATCATCCGTGGGGTGTGTCATTGCTGACATTGTATGTGGTCAGGATTGAATGGCCCCTGAGGGCCCTTCTGGCTCAATTTCTGTGATTCTGAACCAATGACATAATAATTGTAAAGTGCTTCACACAGGGACTGGCATACATCAAGCATTATATAAATGTCAGCTATCATTACTATTTATTATTATTTTCTCGAAAGTGATAGGTGAGATCCTTGAGAGACTGTGTTTTGCTTTTTTGGATCCCCAGTGCTCAGCACCTAGCATGTGGTAAGCACTTAATAAATGTTCAGTAATAGACTGGCTGGCAGACGTTACATAGGCAGCCTCTGAGGTCCCTTCAAAGTCTAGAATCAGAGGCACTTAATTGGGGCCAATGAACGTTGGTTAAAAACAGCTTTCATCACTGCATTTTAATGTATTTGGTTTTCTTTATAATTCTATGTATTCTATTTTATGCATTTAAAAACTTTCTTCTGAGAAGGGAGCCATAAAGTTCACCAGACCAAAAAAAGGACACCATCAACACCACACGTGCACACACACACATACACAGAGAGAGAGAGAGAGAGAGAGAGAGAGAGAGAGAGAGAGAGAGAGAGAGAGAGAGAGAGAGAGAGAGAGAGAGAGAGAGAGAGAGAGAGAGAGAGAGAGAGAGAGAGAGAGAGAGAGAGAG
>JAQQSZ010009897.1:0-12652 GCA_028646595.1 Phalanger gymnotis
TCCTCCTAGATTGACCAACACAATTAGAACATTAGTAAGCCATATGGGCTAAACTGATGGCTGCTATGCTCATTATTTAGTTCTAACTTCCCCTGCCTAACTGGTGCCACTACTGTAAAAGGCTGGTTGGTGAGAGTCTGCAGGAGTATGCCAATCTGTTAACAGCTCTTGACAGCGGTGCACCGTGTTTCTGTTGGAAGTAGAATTTGTGAATAGTTGTACAGCTTAACAGTATTTTTTAACTGTTCTGCTTAGCAACCCATCCTGTCAAAGAAGACCAAGAGAATGCTGAAGGAAGAAAACTGATTTTTTTAATGAGGATTGGGAACTGCAAAATTATCTTGTTTCTGCTAAGGATAAGATGATTTGCTTGTTTTGTGATACTGCAATATCAACATTAAAGAAATTCAATACTCATTAGCATTATAATACTCATAAGGACCACAAATATTTTAAATTAAGACGGAGAGGCACAAAAGGTTGTATTGCAAAAATTAAAAGCAAAGACAATTTTTTCAAGCAGCAATAACATCTGGAAATAAGGTCACTGAAGTAACTTATAAAGTAGCTTATAAATTTGGGGGGAGAAGGGGAAGGGAAGCCATTCAATGATGCAGAAATTGTGAAAAATGCATTGTGGAAGTTGTGGGATGCTTAGACCCCTATAATGTTTCAAAGTACAAACAAATGCCTCTTTCAAGGAGAACCATAACTGATGGGCAGCATGCATTAGCCTTCAACTTAATAGAACAACTTCATGCAATCCTTCAAAAGGAAAATATGTATCATTCAATGACTTTGGATGAATCAACTGATATTGACTCAGCACAGGTCATAACAGAAGATGGTCTTTGTTATATGAAGAGTTACTCGCTTTGGGCACTCTTGCAAACAGAACATGGGGAACAGATATCTTCAACAACTTTCAAAATAAATGTGAAAGTGGACTCAATTTGGTAAATTTAGTGAGTGTATGTACAGATGATGCACCTTCCATGATAGGAAAACATGAAAGGTTTATTGTACAGGAAAAAAAAGTACTAACAGATACAGATGCTCTCAATTCTTTTCATTTTATCTTCCATCAGCAAAATCTCTTGTGCTAAAGTTACTATTTTAAGTGACACTCTGTAACTAATTGTAAATATTGTTAACTATATTCGTGCAATTGCAACACGGCATCATCAGTTTAATAACATGCTAAAGTTGAACAATGAGGTATTCGGTGTGGATCTGCCATATCGTTCTAAAATGCACTGGCTGTTACAGGGACAGGTATTAGCCACAATTTTATCTCTGCGAGAACAAAAAGTTAAATTTTATGAAGAACAGAATCAGCAATGTGAACTGTTATAAGAAGATTTCTATAGGAATACTGGATTTCTGTGTGATATGATGTCAAATCAAAATGAACTGAATATTTCTTTGCAACGTACAACTAAGTCTGTATATATGATATGTGGCAAAAAATCCAAGCATTTAGAACAAAGCTGTCTTTTTTCAAAACACTTCTTCCAAAGGAAATTTCAGGTGAACATTTTCCCCAGTTAGCAAAGGTCACTGATGAGCAAAATGACATATTCGAATCATGCGAACGATACACAGCTGTTATAGATCTATTAATTGGAGAACACAATGAAAGGTTCACTGACTTTGAGAACCATGACATCACACTCAAATTAGCATTTCTGCCTCAACTAAAGAACTACAGATGGAATTGACTGAGCTCTCATTAGATGACATTTTAAAGTCACTGTTTGATGCTAAGAAAGATCCAAGTGAAATATGGAAAATGCAGTAGAATACCCATGCCTTCCGCAACATGCCTGAAAAATACTTTCACGCTTTTCAACCACTTATTGCTGTGAATCTACATTCTCCTACCTAGCCCAAATCGAGATGCCATAAAGGTCACAACCAACTGACAGCCATCTAGAAGATCAACTGACACTGTGGACACCTCCAGGCTGCAACCAAATATTCAAATGTTTTCCAACAAAAAGAAGACACAACGAAGTCATTGAAAGGCCAGTTAACTTCAAAATTAACAAAGAGTTTTAATTTTTTGAAATTATTAAGTACCTAGTAGTTAGATTTTTACAAAATAATGTGTATTTTTAAGTATATCTAACTGAAGTTTCTTGAATGCAGCCCTATTTCATTATAGCTAAATATTAACGTGGCCTTCAAACACAAAAGGTTCCCCACCCCTGTCCTAAGCAAACTTGGTCACAAAGGCAAAGATGACAGAGATGACTGCCAAGACACTTGACACAAAAATGAGTGGAAAGTACAAGGGCTGGTCTTCATTAGGGAGATGGCTACACAGGTGAGAACAACCTTCCAGAAGAATGACTTTCTACCCCAGATATCTGAGAATGGACCAAGGGAAAAGACTGAAGGCCTATGCATAGGAATTCATAGGAAGAGGTGATGTAGCAATCCTGGTATAAAACCACTGACTTTGGGTAAAGGGGAGTCATGAGCTGGCCCCAAAGAATTCACGGAAAAGCACCCCATGGCATGGTGCACACTGGACCCATCAGGCCCTGTTCACGAACCTCCACTGATCAATTTGGCCAACACTATGCTGCAGAGGAAATGTTATCTTCTTTTCCCCAACTGTAGTGCTACCTCCTGGGCCTGGGAACCCTGACTCGGTCCTCACCCAGCAGCCCCATCCTCACCCAGGTTTTCAACCTAGGAGTCATATTCAACACTTGACTCTCACTCTCAATATCTGACCACTTACCGAATCTTACTGAATCCAATTCAACACGTCTCAAAGTCCTCCCTTCTTATCTCTCCTCAGACCACAACTACCCAGTCTAGGCTCTCACATTTTACATGCACTAACCTCATAGCCTCCAGGCTCTCCCTTCTCTAATCTACTGGCCATACAGGGCCAAATGGGTATTGCTAAAGCACAGGTTTGACCATGTCATGTGCTTCTTAAGAAGTTTCAGTGCTTACCCAGTGCCTTTAGGTTAAAATACAAATTCCTTTCACTGGTGATTCAAACCCTTCCCAATATGCCTCCAGTCTGTTCCCAAGCTGATTATACACCGCTCTCCCTCCTTCCCTCTACACTTCAGCCCACATGGCTGCGCCACTGTTCCCTATACACAGCATTCCATCTCCCACCTTTCAGCCTTTGCCCAGGCTGTTCCCCACCTTTTTTCCCTCCCCCCGACATACCTCCCCCAATTCAGCAGTATCTTCCTCCTCACCTCCAAGACTCAGCCCAAAGGCCACTTCCTTCAAATAGCCCTTCCTGATCCCCCCAGGGTCTATTTCAGTACCTAGAGCAGTGCCTGGTAAGTAGTACATGCTTAACAGATGCTTGTTGAATGATTACCAAGTGTAATTATGAGCAAGGGAACAAATTGTCTGGGCCCATTTTCTTATCTGTAAAATTAGGAACCTGAACCAGATAGTCTTTAAGGTCCATTCAGCTTTAATCCTATTATCCTATTAATCCTAAACATCTGTTGAAGGAAACTGAAAGTTCCCTCAAAGGGACTTGGAAAAAAAAGTTTGCTAGGGGGTATCTATTTCTAGGGTACCCAGCCCCTGCCCATGCCTGCCAACCTCACATACTCACTGGGGCTAGCAAGAACATTGGCATCATCCTCATTGGAACTCAGAAGTCGCATTAACTTTGATGGCTGTGTATCATCCAGGGGGAAGAGGCTGATGTAGTCCTAAGGAATGGGATCAAAAGAGTTAGTGTCACTCAAAATCTAAATACCATGAAGAAGAAACCAACCCATAAATCCATTCCCCAACTCCAACCCCCATGAGTGGCCTTCTAACTTCAGGAAAGTACAAAGAACCCAGCTATGAAGCAGGAAGAGGTTCTTGCTTTGAAAGGCCTTTTGAACCTCAAAATTCAGAAATCCTTCTGGCTTTGTCTTCCTCTTCCTTCTCTCATGAAAAGAGGGAATGAGGGGATGGAAAACAGCTGCTCCCTTTCATGTGAGAAGAACCTCCCAGAGGAGTAAAGATTAGGTCCCTGCTTCAATTTTATACTCAATTTTAACAATCAGAGGAGTCACTTCTGAGTCCAGGGTACCAGTTGTGGGCTACACTTGTATTATAATTATTTGTAAGTACTCACCTCAATGTCTTCACGGTGTCTCTTTTTCTGTCGGGAAGATGCCTGCCCCTTGTGAGAGGAGTACGAGCTCAGGGCACACCACACTGCCAGCCTATGCAAATAATTGCAAGAGGGAAGGAGGAGAGAAGAGGAAAGTCAGTAGGAAACAGGCAAGGATCTTTTTATCTTCTAAGCAAACCCAAACCAACAGCAAAGAATAGGTTGTAGGAGGCTAAATTCACACTTTAGCCCCTCTGCTGTGATATGGAGAGGACAGGCTCTCCTTTCAGGATTACTCTGAAGCCACAGGAAATGGGAAGGAGGAGGGGGGAAGCTTACTTGGCCAGGGCCGTGCCTGGGGGATCCATGAGGCTATGCCACTTGGCAGAGTCTGTGAGAAGGCCAGGAAGGATATGTCCCAGCAGGATCAGGGTGACTTGCTGCATGTCTAGGCAGAAGATAGAGTAGAGCAGATCCACAGCTCGAAGGGTATACTCCTTTCGAGTCTCCTTCAGCAGCTCCTGGAACAAATAGGGAAGCAGAAACAGGTACATAGGACCCTCAACCTTAGGCATTTCCTACCTCTGGGTCTTCAGATGTCATTTCCTCTTCTTCTGCAACCAAGTTCCTTCTTTCTCCGATAGAACCTCTGACTCTCCAAGAATCCCTCCCAGACAAACCCCACCTAACTCTACTCTGCATTTCTTGGCAGCTACCAGTCTTGATTTATGCTTATTACATTCGGTTCGATAAAGATTTATAAAACATCCATTATATTTAAAGTACTAAGGATACAAAGATAAAAATGAAAGTCCCTGACTTCAAGGAGCTGAGAGATACATTACAAGTGGCTCACAGAAAAAGAGGCACAGGGAAAATCGGAATGTCCTAAAGATGGAGAAAGCAAAGAGCCCTAAGAGTGATAGGAGTGGTCAAGAGCAGAAAGGGAGAACAGGACAGTTTCACACACATTTTAGCTCCTGAACTGAGCCCAGAAGTGTGGAAATGTTCCAGAAATAGGAGATGATGAGTCAATGCAAAGACTCAGAAGATGGCATGAAGCCCTGTTTGGCTGAACCTACCAAGAAAAACAGGGCAGGAAAGAGTCAAAGGAGATAGACTTTAAACCCCAGTTCCTAGGGGTAACAGCAACCTACTGAAGGCTTTTGGAGCAGGAGAGTGACATGGCAACAATTGCAGCTGTATGAAAGACAGATTGGAAGCAAGCACTGTTATTACAGGAGTCCAGGCAAGAGAACACAAAGGCCTGAACTAGGGTGGTGGTAGCTGTGGAGATAGAACCGACAGGACTTGGCAACTGAATAGATGTGGAAGGTGAGGGAAAAGGAGGGGTCAAAGATGATTTAATCCGAGGTTATGAATCTGGGTGACCAAGAACATAAGTGGTACTCAAGTGGAACAGGGAAGTTTAGAAAGGAAGGCCTCATGGCAAGAGGGAAGGGATATTTAAGGTAAGTTCGCTTGGATTTTCTTTTTATCAACCTAACAAGATGAGATTTAAAGGGGGGGGTGAGAAAAACTTGGAATATGGTTTTTTTTCATTTTTATATTACAGTCAGTTCTTTTTGGTCTTCAAGCACCACGAATTCAGTTTTGAACATGCTGAATTTGAGGTGCCAACAGGACATCCATGTAGTCATCGCCAACTATCAGTGGCAGATACAGGGCTGGAGTACAAAGGAGAGATCAAGGCTAGATTTGCACAGTGAGGAGTCATCTGTGTGAAGTGATCATTGAACCCATGATAGCTGACCAGATCACCCAGGGAGTGAGTCTATAAAAAGGACCAGGGACAGAGTCCTCAGGAGGCACCCAAGTTTAGAGTGCACTAAATAGATGATGGACCACTAAAGGAAATGGAAGAGAGGTGAGTCAGGCAGGAAGAGATCCAGGAGAGAGTAGGGACCCAAAAGCTAAGAGAGGAAAGAGTTTTGCTAAGGGAACTGTGGTCAAAGAGTTTCTAAAGCCACAGAAAACTCAAAGAAGATAAGGACTAAGAAAATGCCAGTGGATTTCACAATTAAGAAATCACTGGCCAAGAAAGAGTGACTGCAGTAGAGCAACAGGGGAGGAAACCAGCGAGCAAAGGACAGAGAAGTCAGTGGTAAGAAAATGGGGGCAAGCAGAGTAAAGATCCAATTCCAGATATTTAACAGAGAGAGCTGCAGAATGCAAGAGAGCTCTAGGGATTGGCAGAGTCAAAGGAAGGAGCCAGGAGAGGAGAGAGTGAAAATGGCAGAGGGAATGACATAGGGCAAGATATCAAGACATAGGAGGGATTGAAGGAAGAAAGAGAAGGGTTAGTCTTCAAAGGAAACGCCAGCTCATATTCTCAGACTAGACAAGAAGTAAAAATGTATAAATGTTTTGAGGTAAACAGAGAGATAAGGACATTTATAATGAATGACCTCAAATTTCTGTGTGATAGGTGACAACGTCACCTACTGTGAAAGAAGGTTTTTGGGACTCAAGAAGATAGAAAGTTAGCAACAGCACCTATAGGAAGTGTGTTTGGAGAGACAACCAGAGATCATTTAAAAAAAAAAAAGGACCTCCATGAAATATTAAGAACCTAAGGAATGTTAGATAACTAGTATTTATAGTGAGCCTCATTGGTCTGGCTATATGACCTTCTTCAGAAGTGTTTAGTGGCTTAAGGAATAAAGGTGGAAGTAAAAGTGGTGATGGTGGCGCCAGATTGAAGACTGGTAGCTCATTAACATGAGGATATGAAAAGAAGAGATTCAAGGATCAAGGACAGTACCCTGCTGATGTGCCTAACTCTAGGGCTAAGACTACAAAAGGAACAAGTAAGGTCAGAAAAGAGTGAAAGACTAGAAAAACAGAGACATCAGATAGGTGAAAGTGACGGTTTGCTGGGACACACTGGATGTTCGATAAAGACTTCTTAAAAGGTAACTGAGACCAAAACAATAAGAGTATGGAAGCAAGGCACATGAACCTATTAAAAAGACACAAATTTGACATCACAAGTATTAATTATTGAGATATGCTGGGACTGGAATATTCTTTTAGGAGAGCACAGTATTCAAAAAGAACAGAAAAGTAAAGCTAGAGTAAGTACTGTATATACATACGATGTGGAAGAACCAATAAGAAGAAATTCTATTCTGGATTTAACTCTCATTAATAGGGAAGAATTTGTTCTTTGGGATGAAAATGATGGAAACTTTTAGTGCAGGGAATAACCACTCACTCCTAGAGTTGGGGAAAACAGATTTAAAAGGATTCAGACAAACAACAAGTAGCACACTGTGGCCTAAATTCTACTAAGGGAGTCACTCCAGGAGGGAGAGGAAGCTCTAAAGGATACAAGACATAAAGAAATAATTTCAACAAAGAAAAAAAAAGGGTAGTTATCTAACAAGACTAGTGTAAATGCTAAGGAAACTCACTGAACAACTTAAGATTAGAAAAATTAAGAAAAAGTTAAGAATTAGCAATATCGGGGGGAAAAATATTTATCATCAAATTTACCATCAAATATTTATGTCAGAGAACTGACACAATTGTATAAGATTCCATTGGATAAATGGCCAAAGCAGTTGTCCAAAAAAAAAAAAAAGCAAATTGTTAATACCACGTGAAAGATTACCTCAAATCACTGAAAAGAGACATGAAGTCAAAACAGCTGTGAGGTTTTGGCTCACACCCTGAGAACTGGTAAAGATGAAAAAAGAGGGAAACATAATGATGGAAGCATGAGCTGCAACAAGACAGGAGTACTAATAAATTGTTGGTGGAGCTGTGAATTGGTCCAACCCATTCTGAAAAGCAATTTGGAATAATGCTGGAAATATGACAAAAATGCTGATTCCCACTTCTAGACATATCCCAAAGATATCAAAGACAAAAAGGAAAAGTCTCATATATACCAAAACATTCACAGCAGCACTTTTTGGTGGTAGAAAAGAAGCAGAAGAAATTAAACCTGAAAAATGTCAATGAAATATGGAATGGCTAAACAAATTGTGATTATATAAATACAATTGAATATTAATGCCCCATAGAAATGGTGAATATGAATTCAGAGAACCGTGAATTTGTATGACCTGATGGAAAGTAGACTAAGCTGAATGAGGAAAACAATATATACAATGACTACAGAAACGTAAAAATACATAAAACCCCATACCTAGAATGTTCTCCCTCAACTCTACCTACTGACTTCCCCGGCTTTCATTAAGTTCAAACCAAAATCCCATCTTTTCCAGGAAGCTTCACTTAGTTCTAGGGCCTTCCCTCTGATATTTCCTATTTGTCCTACACATAACTTGCTTTATACATATTTGCTTGCATGATGTCTCCCCATAAGCTCCCCAGAGCTTAGCACCCTGCCTGGAATTTAATGTTTCTTGACTGGACACTGAACATGTAGAAAAGAAAATAGTGATCACAGTCATACCGTGGATTCACCAACAACAATTCATGCAAGACTAAGCATGGTTCCTTTTTTGGCAAGATCAGTAGACTGGTGGGTGACGGTGGTGAATGCTGGCCAGCATTTCTACAGGGCCTACATGTGCCAGACACAGCGTTTCACAAACGCTGTTTTTATCTTCACAACAACCTGGGAGGTAGGTACTACTATTAGCTCCACTTCGGAGAAAGGTTGTAGATAGAGTTAACATGTGACAAAGTCTCTCATGCTCTTCTTGTGGATAAAATAGACAGATGTGGACTACATAATTACCCTTAAGTGTACTTCCATAGGATGAATGGCTGAACTCACCCACAGACTAGTCCTGGTGTGTTCACCGTACACTTAGAAGGAATTAGTTCTTTCACCCTCACTGAAACTCTTCAAGTCTAACTGACCCCTTACTGGAGAAAGGGAGTAGGTTCTTACTCAGGTTTGGGTTTGCCCACGGGGTCTCTGAATTCCCTTCCAACTCCAAGATTCTAAGGTAACCTCTGCACCAAGATGAGGAGGATCTATCCTTCACCCTGGGACATAAATAACAAACACATCTAATTTCATAATGACGCGAATTAGGGAAAGATCGCTAACATACCAGATGACCGAGTAAGGATCCCAATAACTCTTAATAGGATACTGATGTGAGAAAACCTAATGAGGTGACATTAATAGGGGAAAATATGAACTCTTACCCAACTTCAAAAAACGAACTTCAGTGACATGGCTCAACAGCAATTCTACAAAAATGATCTGGGGGATTTGATGGCTTATTAGTTCAATGGCAGTTAACAGTGTGGTGTGATATGACAGCCCAAAAAACAATGTAACTTGACTTTAGGCTACATTAAGACAGACAAAAGTGAACAGGCCTAGGGAGCTGAAGACAGCACCGCTATATTCTGTTGTGCTCTGACCACAGCTGTGACACTGTGTTCGGTTCTAGGAAACATATTTTAGGAATGACACTGATGATCAGGAGAACATCTTGAGAAGAGCATCCAGGATGATGAGAAGCTCGTGTCATAAAAGGCTAAGTCAAAGGAGCTTAGCTTGGTGCATCAATCAACAAGCACATAGTAAGCATCGACTATGTGCCAGGCAATGTTCTAAGGGGACGAAGAATGAAATGATCTCTACTCTTACAAAGCTTACATTCCACTTACAGAAGAGCTAACTTAATCATCAGGGAATGTGAGAATCATTTCAGAGTACTCAAAGGACTGTCACATGGAAGTCATCAGCTCTGTTCTGTTCAGCCCTGTAAGAACCAGGAGCCATGTGCA
The DNA here is from genome assembly GCA_028646595.1 of Phalanger gymnotis. Taxonomy (NCBI): domain Eukaryota; kingdom Metazoa; phylum Chordata; class Mammalia; order Diprotodontia; family Phalangeridae; genus Phalanger; species Phalanger gymnotis. The sequence goes on from JAQQSZ010009897.1 coordinate 9,845, forward strand.
GAAGTTGTAAAGACATGATTCTGTAACAGGGACAACAAGGAGGGACAGAGGACAGAGGTGAAGAAAACACCAAAAACAGGTTTAGGAAGAATAAGGCAGCTGGAGAGGTAAAAACATGTGATCAGAGAGATGTATTTCAGAATCTGTGGAGATAGAACAATTTGGGATGATGGTGAGAACTAAGATGTCGGTGGCTGAGTGTATGTGGTGATCAAGGGCACTGAGACTGATGAACTGGGAGGCCATGGTGTCTGACGTATCACTTACATGAATATCAAGATCTACAAGAAGGAGGGCAGGGGTTAGGGTAGCAAGGAAGATTGTCAACTAAGTACCAAAACCATTAAGGAAAGAGAATCCATACAGACCAAAATTTTTACAGTAGCACTTTTTCTAGTACACCACAAAAAGGAAGATGATCCCTTCTTTCATCGTAGAGGTGTAGGGCTAAGGGTATGAAATACTGCACATACAGTCAGACTCCACTGTGTTGATTAACTTTTTTTTCTCTATGTTATAACACTACTACATAGAGAAGGCTGGAGACAGGAAGAAATGTTTGGAAATGAACTTGATTTAAAAACCAAAGACAGAAATAAACAAAGGATAAAACACAAATTTGTACAGGAGGAAGAACGACCTAGTAGTCATTAGATGATAGCAATGGGACACCAGATAGGTGAACATGATGGTTTGCTGAGACACACTGGATGTTCGATAAAGACTTCTTAAAAGGTAACTGAGACCAAGGCCTTCTCTCCTCCCCAGAGCTGTCTGGCTTATTCCCAGCCCACAATACGCACCTTGACCAAGTTGTTGCAGAACCAGTAAACACCACCCATATGCAGCAGGGTGTCAAAGATATGGATGGACCGGCTATCCACCCAGCCCTTCTCCAGAACTTCTGCAAAGATGCTCGTTAGCACCTCCTTGATGGGTCTTTTCGGGGGCAAAAGGTTCCAATAGGGCATTGTATCCATGCCAGTAGATGGGAACTTGATCTGTGTGGCTGTCTGCTGTAAAACATCGGCACACATGTGCTCCAAAATTGAGCTCATGATCACCACCCTGGGGACATGGAGAATGCAAATGTGAATAGATGTGGTACCTGCCAAGAAGGCAAGATACCACCAGGGCCAAGTAACAACCCTTGCTCTCCAACCCTGGCTTGTGGTACAAAAAAACTCAAGAGGAACAAATCCACATTCTGCAGTAGAAATTAAAAAGAGGAAGCTCCTAGCAGGACTCCATTGGACAGCGATGGCCTAGGAAAATGACCTACCCTACATCGAAACAGGAAATCTCTCTCCTTCTTCCAAGGCATTCTAGCAGGCTTCTCTCTATCATAGGGCATTACCAAACCCTTCATCTAAATAAACACATATCACATCCTAAAGACTAAGCGGCGATAGGTAAGGTAGGAAATAGGTCCATGGATCTTTCAGGCTCTAGTCCAGGCTTGGCCACCACTCAAAACCAAACAATTTTTCCAGACACAAGAACATAGGCAGAGACTGCCTTGATACCTATTCTGGGGTTTGGCTCACCTGGGCAAAAATAGGTCCAGGCAGAATTCTCTTAGTAATAAAGAGCCTTCGAATAAGAGTCACTATTTTTGAATTGGGTGCTAGCCGTTCCCAAGACCATAAATCATCTTTGCAATACTATTATTAGTATTCAGATTCTCAATCTCTACACTAAAATTCCTCCTTTATCCAGAATTTTAGCAAGAGAAATCCTTGAGAGAGGGAACAAGCTAAATGTTCTCATTTATGGTCAACTTTCTGCTGAGGGGAGCAGAAGTTATCACAATGGAATGGACTCTACAGTGACAGTGAAAACATTTTAGATGAATTTTGCCATCTCTTCCCTTGACAAAGCATGCACAACAATTGTTTTCCTCAAAAGAGGTGCTCCACAAGTATTTACTCAATGAATGACTGAAGGAAGGTGAGATCCACAGGAGCCTAATAAGCCTAAGAAAAGGGAAAATGACCCAAGGATCAAAGGCTGGAAAGGAAGACACAAAGCCTCTCTGACCCACAGATGAGGGCTCCCTCCCACAAGCATGCAGAATTGGCAGCATAACAGAAACGGTTGGTTTTTCTAGCCCAAAAGCCATCATGGTGATTGGAGGCACTGAAGGCAGAAGTGTATGGAAAAGCTTGGAGGGGAAAGGGAAGATTACAGACCTCTCACTGTAGAACTGCAGGGTATTTTCACTGCAGAGAGGCCCCACCAGCTGTCGAATCATCTGCAGTGATTTCTCACGCTCGTCCAGGCCTAGCATACGGACATGGGCCACAAGCCAAGCAACAGCACACACTGCCAGGCTGCACACCTTTCCCTTGATGTTGTCTGTGATTTTCTGGGATGGGAAACATGTTAGCTGCACGTGCCAACCCCAACCCCAAGGCCTCCCCTATACCCTCTCCCTGGTCACTGCTGCCCTTGGGAAGCTTCAGATCTCACCAAGTTGAGCCCTGAGCCCACCATAATCCACTGTGTCCCCACTGACACTGAGAGCTGGGAGGGAGGGGAAAGAATGACCTAGAGACCTAAAAGTGACCATGGCTACAGAAGGAAAGACTCCAGATCCTAGAGTTCTACAGATGGGGAGATCTTCTACCCTAAGGAGATGCAGGATATCTAGGACTCGCACCTGGCTCTTAGGGGAAGACAGAAGAGTGGAATGGATGGGAAATAATGTCACATCCTGCGACCAAAGGGCATTACTGGGGACTGAGAGGAATGGCTACCTGGATGGACTCAAAAGCTAGGACTCCATTCTCCCAGGCATTCAGAATC
>JAQQSZ010009898.1:0-12652 GCA_028646595.1 Phalanger gymnotis
CCAAAAAGAAATCTCCTAGGAATATGGTTGCCAAATTCCAGAGCTCCCAGAGCAAGGAGAAAATACTACAAGCAGCCAGAAAGAAACAATTTGAGTATTGTGGAAACACAATCAAAATAACACAAGATCTAGCAGCTTCTACATTAAGGGATCAAAGGACTTGGAATATGATATTCCAGAGGTCAATGGAGCTGGGATTAAAACCAAGAATCACCTACCCAGCAAAACCGAGTATCATGCTCCAAGGCAAAATATGAATTTTCAATAAAATAGAGGACTTTCAAGCTTTCTCAGTGAAAAGACCAGAGCTAAATAGAAAATTTGACTTTCAAATGCAGGAATCAAGAGAAGCATGAAAAGGTAATCAAGAAAAAGAACAAGAAAAAGAAATTGCAAGGGACTTACTAAAGTTGAACTGTTTACATTCCTTCATCGAAAGATGATGTATATTATTCATGAGACCTTAAGGTAGCTGAAGGGAATATGCATATATATATGTTTATGTATATATATATATGTATATATGAGTGGGTATGTATGTGTATATATATATTGATTGATCTATATATATAGATCAATGAAATATATCAATAATACACATATATATATATTGATCAATGCTTTCTGTATGGTATCATTCATTTTTATCTAGTGATCAAAGCACTTTATTCTTCTCAAATTGATTAAGGACTTGCTTGTAGCTAGTTTACACTTTAGATTGATTCAATTAAGCTGTGTAGGATTATGATTGCATTAATTGGAGTTGGGGTGAAACCCTTACATAAGTACATATGTGTGAATATATTATACCTGTGCATACATACATGTATATGTATGAACACACATGTATTTACGTAAATATGCTCATATCTGCTGTTTTCCTTGATAAACTGTTAGCTCCTTGAACTCAGGAACTGTTTCATTTTTGTCTTTGTATCCCCAATGCATAACACAGTGCCTGGCACATAGTAGGCATTTAATAAAGGCTTGTTGATTAATGGATTTTTTAAACCTGGTTGACAAGTAGCTGCCTTACTACTCCCGAGCAATGAGTCACCAACTGATGCCCTTTGTCTTTTTTTCTTTCTCTATTACTGGATGATCTCTCGCCCAAAAATACTCGTGGATCTGCCTCATCATGCCTTGGAGAACAATAACCTGCTTCCTCTAAAAATGATCCTGTTCCTCCCTCCCCAACTCTTATACCTAATAGATGACATAGCCCTAGATGTTCAGTGGATTGACTTCTCTTCCTTTTCTGGCTTGCCTTATTTTGCCCTCCCATCTTCTGACAGATGGGCATTCTGTTCTATCCACTTCAATCCTTTTTCTTCTTTGTTCTCCCCAATAACCTGGAAAATAGAAATTATTTTTTCATCCCTTTCACTTATATCTCTAGGACACAGACAAACTTAAACATTGGACATGTATAAATCTTATATACAAGCAGAAAAAACAGAGCAGGATCTTCGACAATCATTGGAAAATTCTCTTTGCCCTCCATGCTTCCTTGAAACAAAATGTCTCCTTTTTAGTATATTGCTTGGCTTACCCTTGTTCCTAACTGCTGTACCAAACTGCTTATAGAAAATGTGAATCCATGATATCCTTACATTGTTTCATCATACTAGTACTCTGCAGACACTTCCTTGGCCACTAGGCTCTCTATTCCCACATAAGAGTCAAGGCTTAATTTATGCAGCAGGCAAGGCACAGATGTTCAAGGCGCTAGGACAGAAGAGTAAATCCCATGGTTTAATGAGGTTTATCTACTTTGTTTCACTTTGCTACTATTCTCTCAATACTTGCCTTTATTTCCTTAAAGGATAGGCTTTATTCTTCCTCACTTAGGGGATGGGGCTTAATTTATTTTGAGGCAGAAACAGGAAAATCAGCAAACACAAGGGACCAGGACAACGGATGAAATACTACTTGTTGAGATCCAATTATTTGATGAAGCCCATGTATCCAATGAGATGTACCTATTTTAATCACCTTGCTGCTTTTGTCCATACCCTTCTATTTCCTTTGAAACTAGGTTTCTTATGGATGGGAGCTAGGGAGAGAAGGGAGGAGAGAAGCCTTAATTTATCTGATAGATGCAGATAAAAAAGAAGCAAAATAAAACAACAAGCACGCAAACTAGAAACATTTAAGATAGAAGGATATAGGGCACTAGCCAATGGTCCTTCTTCGATCTCTACGTAGCTTATTTCTCCTTGAAATTACTATTTGGATACTTCTCTTTACTCCCCTAGACTCTAGGGCTAGGTTCTCCACCTCCCTGAACACTGGCTATGATGGAAACAATCAAGACAACTCATTTATTGACCTACTAGAGGAAACCCTGGGAGTCTTCCTTTCATATAGCTACATCTTCTTTATATTTTCTGGTTACTTTCATAATGAGAATGTCAGTAAGGGTGTGCTTACTCTAATAGTGTGTAAACTCACTGATTATAGGACAAAGATTATACCTTAAAGTAATAAGCGAAGGGCATCTTTATAGTCTAAGAGCAGTATATCCCCAACTTGGTGGCAAAGAACTGAAAACTCAGAGCATGACCAGCAATTGGGGAATGGCTCAACAAATTATGGTGTATGAATGTAATGGAATACTATTGGGCTATGAAAAATTATGAAAGGGACCATTCCAGTGAAGCCTGGGTAAACTTGTATGAACTGATACTGGGTGAAGGGAGCAGAATCAGGATAACAATTTATCCAATAACAGTATTTAAAAGACAAACAATTTTGACAGACTTAAGAACTTTGATCAATGCAATGACTGATCGTAGTTCTCAATAACCAGTGATAAAGCATGTTCCCCACCTCCTGACAGAGGGGTAATGACCCAAAAATACAGAATGAGCACATTTTTAGACGCGGCCAATGTATGAATTTGTTTTTCAATTTGTTGCAAGGGTTTTCTTTTTCTTTTTTACAATATGGGTGTGAAGGAGAAGTGAAAGAGACATAAAATGCCTATTAATTGAAAAATAAAGAAAATATTATTAAAAATTCTTGCTTTGTAGGAGACAAGGGAAATGACTAATAACTTTTAGGGATTCTTGGTATACCTAAGGGGGCACAGGTCATTGTATAAGTTTCATGAGTCACTGTGACCAAAATATTGTCCTGGTGCCTACTCATTTGGTAATGAACTTCTTCATACTGGTCCTCAGATAACAGAGGCATAATAATAACTTGAATTTATGAAGTTCTTTATGGATAGTAGAAATATAGATTTAGAGCTGGGAGGGACCTCAGAAGCCCTCTAGCTCACTTCTTCATTTTGTAGATAAGGAAATAAGGGCTCAGATAAATTCTCTGCTTTGCCCAGGGTCACTCTACTAGCAAATATCACTCTCAAGTTCTCTCTAAAGAACTTTGTAATCAATTGTGAGACATGGGAGACATTGGTAGAGGACCACCTGGCCTGGCATCCCCACATCAAAGATGGGTCTGTGCTCTATGAGCAAAGCAGAACTGCAGTAGCTCAAAAGAAATGTGAGGTGCATGTATTTAGAGAAATCTTTACTCCAAATGTTCATAGGGTCTATTTGTGCCTGACCTATGATGGAGCCTTCTGTGCTCTTGTCTGATCAATCATAGTGGGACATGCTATGCCTTGACCCCAACATAGTGATGTCATTTTGGTTCTTTTTGAGTATGAAGGACAACAACCAACATCATGGATAGAATTTGAACTGAGTTTTCCCTAATTCCAAGTACAGCAGGGATATCATGCTGGATAGCTAACTACCAGGCCAGGGGTTCTTTGTTTTTTTGTGTCATGGACCCCATTAGAAGTCTGGTAAAGCCTAATTCTATTGTGGTATATTGCTGACATTCATGATTGAAGGAAGTGCTAGATTTCATTTAGTAGTTAGTGAAAATAAAGCTGCCGTTTTTCCTCCCATCTAATTTCATGGATCCCCTAAAATCTATCCATTGTTGCGGTCCATGGACCCTAGGTTAAGAACTCTGGCACTAGACCAAAGTGTTTTCTTCACAACAACCCTGTGCAGTAGAAAATACAAATATTCTTACTGCCATCTACTTAGGAGGAAACAGACACTGAGAAGGTTACAGATTTGCTTATGCTCCTAAAGCAAATGTCGAAATCAAATGTAGGATATAGATGTAGGTAATGCTAAAGCTGATGCTAAAGCTAACACTTTATCCAGTGTGCCAGGTGGACTGTCAATAGTCTTTCCCTGGGGCTAAATTCAAAGCCTTTCCAATTTGGTTAACTTGTCTGAGCTGGCTCTCTTTTGACATAGCTGTTGAAAAGCCAGGGTCACCTTGATGACATGATGAGGAACTAGAAAAGGAATTTTGTGGAGGAAATTTTCTATATTATCTACAATAATTGCACAATAGCTTTAGTACACAATATGAGACCACAGGAGAGGTACTATATGAGGTCAGAGGAAAGCAATATCATTACTAACTAATGGGATCATGGAAGACTTCATGTAAAAGGTAATACTTGAGTTGGGTCTTGAAACATAGAGGACAGGGCCTCCTAGGTTCAGGGAATGGCATCAGAAAAAGTATGGAAACCAGAAAGTAAGAGCCATGTACAAGGGATAGTGAGTAGAATCAAAGAAAAGGACATCATCAGTCATGTAGTTCAAGCCATACCCCAAAAAAGATCACCACACAACTGACCGGTGACCCTGCAGCCTCTGCTTGCAGACCTCCATTGAGGGAACACTACCAGGTTCTGAAGCAGTGTGTTGGTAAGCAAAATGGGCTCTTAGCGCTCAGTTCAACCAAGTGCCCTTGAAGAGTTTGGCTTTTGTTTCCTTTGATTAATTCAGTGTATTTCATTGAGTCTTACTAGGTGCTAAGCCCCAGGCCCAAACCCCTATTAGGCGCTAAGCCTATGTGGGTGTGAAGCTTCCAGGGTATTAAGGGAAGGTGCTAACTCAAGAGCCAATCATAAGAGCCTAAGTTCTGGTCATTCAGATGACGTTTGATGACATCTGAAATGCTATAAGAAGAGAAGACAGAGCCATTTGCTCAGGGCTCTCACTCTTGGTGGCACACGCTGATGTGGAGACTCCGGGCAGCTATAGCTAAGAGCCCTCCAGCTCATAAACCCAGATGCTAGGACTTTGTTAAACTCTGGTAACTATGTATTGGGATTTGAATCAGACAAGGTCTGTCTGTCAAAGTTTGTAATTTGTTTGTATTTGTTCCGAAGTTCAGGGTGCTGGCTTTTTCCCCTGAACTAAATGAATGACATTTGTATGCTGAATTAAAGTAAGCTTGTCAACCCCTTAACATTGCTTTCGTTACTAAAGCAGATCAAAAGAACCTGGGCTTTTGCGGTGTGCTGGTAGCATGCTTGTTGTTGGGCTTGTGTTGGTCTTTCACCCCCACGACAGCTGATAGCCAGATTGTTGAAACAAGCAGCCTGTTACACTTTTGGGAAATTCTGATTCTTAAGAAGATTTTCCTTAGGTGAAACATAAATTTGTCTCTTTGAAACTTCCACCCTCTGCTGCTGGGGGCAAAACAGAACAAAACCAGTTCTTTCGTATGACAACCTTTCAAGTAATTGAAGAAAGATTTTACTGTCTCCCCCCACTTACCCCTCCAGTCTTTTTCTCTAGGCTAAATATTTCTAGGTCCCTCAACTGTTACACATGTGGCATGAATGAACTTAAAGCTCTTAAACATCCTGGTCACTTTCCTCTGTATATTCTCTAGCTTTTAGTCCATTTTGGCAGGAATGGACCATAGTATTATAAGATTATGTGGCACAGTGGACTGAGCACTGGAGTCAGGAAGAACTGAATTCAAATCCTGCCTCAAGCACTTAAGTAGCTGTGTGACCCTGTGTAAGTCACTCAACCTCTCTCTGTTTCCTTATTTGTAAAATGGGAATAAGTAGCACCTAGCTCTGAGAGTTGCTGAGAAAGTAAAATGGCTAATATGTTGAAAACATTTTTCAAGCCTTTAAATGCTACATAAATATTAGACATTATTGTTATTAAATAAGGCTGGAAAGTTAGAGAGTTATAATTGTTGAAGTAGTAACCACACTGATGAACATGGCTTCATCATGAAGAGGCTACACCAGACTAACGTCACTTTCTTTTTTGATAAGGTCATTAGACAAGTATATAAAGGAAATTCCGTAGATGGAGTTTATGTAGATTTTAGCTGAGTATTTGATGAAATCTCTCATACCATTCCCATGAAGAGATATGGACCAAATGATGATGCGAATTGGGTGGATTTAGAACTGGTTGAATGACCAGATCTAAGGAACAGTTAATAGTTTCGTAACATATTGGAAAGGAGTGACCAGTGGAATGTCCCAGTAATATATGTGATTGGCGCTTTGCTGTCTAATATTTTTAACAAGTGATTTGGATAAAGGAATAGATGGTATGACTATAACATTTGTAGATGACACAAAATTAGGCAGAAAAGCTGACCCCCTGTGGTGACAGCCTCGTCTAAATAGATCTTGGCAGGCCAGAACATTGTAGTCGGATGAAATTTTATAGGGAAAAATGTAAAGTTTTGTATTTTGGTTCAAAAAATCAACTTCACAAAGTACAAGATGCTAGAGGTATGGTTGGATGGCAGTTTATCTAGAAAAAGACCTCGAGTCTTTAGTAGACTATTTTTAGTTGTTTTTCAGCTATGTCCAACAATTCATGACCCCATTTGGGATTTTCTTGCAGAGATACTGGAATGATTTGCCATTTCCTTCTTGAGCTCATTTTACAGGTGAGGAACTGGGAGAAACAGAGTAAAATGACTTGCCCAGGGTCACACAGCTAGGAAGTGTCTGATACTGGATTTGAACTCATGAAGATCAATCTTCCTGATTCAAAGCTCAGTGCTCAATCCTCTTGTAACCTGGTTGCCCTTGTACTAGACTACAAGATCACTATGAGGCAACAGTGTGATTTGACAGCCAAGAAAGCCAATGTGATGCTAAGCTACAGTAAGAAAGATATAGAATCTTGGACTAGGGAGATCCTCACCTTGATGTACTCTGTCCTGGTATAATAACATTTGGAATATCTTTTTAAATTTGGGTACCAAAGCTGGAAAACATCCAGAGAGGCAACCAGGGCCTTGAGGTCATTTCATATGAAGACTGGTTGAAGGAACTGAAAATGTTTAATTTTGGAAAAACGAAATGGGTTTATGTGACCTCTGATGTCTGAAGTTCTGTCCACATTCTGTGAATTAGAGCTATCTAAAAATGGAAAGGATTTTCCAAGAGAGAATAATTTCTCCTTCCTGGAGAATTTCTTGGATGACCATTTCTTGGGTAATGAAATGGGGTTTTTGTTGTGGTTGTTGTTCAGGTATGGGTTGAAATATGGTGTCTCTTGGGCCCCTCCTAACACTGAGATTCTGTGATTAGAGATGACTATTGGTTAGAGGATTGTTGAAATAATCCATTTGGGTTATAATGAAAGTCTGCATTGGGTGGTGGCTGTTCTTACTGGATCAGAGCTATACTGGTACAACTCTAAACATAGCAGCCTTTTCCTTCATTGCTATTAAGTCACCATAGACACAGATATATGATGCTGGAATGAGATGAAGAGCAGCTAGGTGGAGCAGTGGATAGAATGCCTGGCGTGGAGTCAGGAAGACTCATTTTCCTCAGTTCAAATCTGGCCTCAGACACTTACTAGCTGTGTGACCCTTGAAAAGTCATTTAACCCTGTTTGCCTCAATTTCCTCATCTATAAAATGAGCAAACCATCCCAGTATCTCTGCCAAGAAAATTCTGAAAAGAGGTCACAAGAGTCGGACACAACTGAAATGACTGAATTGTTAACAACGAGATGAAAAAATAAGAAGAGTTTGCGGGAAGGATGGGTCTTAACAGCAATTTTTGCCTCAACAATGTTTCTGTCATTGTCTTATTCATCAATATTGACTAAGTGAATACAGATATGATCAAGGCTGCCTGAAGAGCTGTAGGTACTTTGTGGGTTCTATTCTTAAAAACGAACACATCATTTCTGTACTGGGCCTTAGATGAAAGTCTGAGCTAACTCCATCTGTCCCACATTACACAAATATGTCCTCAAATCCAGATGAGCCATCAGGTCAGTCAGTCAATAAACATTAAGTGCCTACTATGTGCCAGTACTGTGCTAAGTGCTGGGGATACATGTAGGAACCTGAAAGGGAGAGGAGGAGGAAGATTCCTGAGTACAGGGGCATAATGATGAAATCAAAGGAGTACAGCCATGTGGGAAATGGAGAGATTCCTGTCCTGTGCCCCCTCTTCATTTTTGGAGCTTGGATCCTGCCCTCCAGTCAGAGGAGCAGAAGGTACTGATGAAGGGTGAGTATCAAGGCTGGTCAAGTCACCTAGCCCTCTTTGCATCAGTTTCCTCATCTGTAAAATGAGCTGGAGAAGGAAACGGCAAACCAGTATCTTTGCCAAGAAAACCCCAAATAAGGTCATGAGGAGTCAGACATGACTGAAAAATGACTCAGCAACACCTCCTTCATCTCCACCTTCCATCTTCATGCCTTTGCACAGGCCCAATCTGTCTTCATGGCCACTTCTAAGAATCCCTACCTTCCTTCAAAGCTATACTAAGGAGCCCCTTCCCTTCAGGAAATGTATCTAGATCTCTCCTCCCTCAATTGTTAGTGCCATTCCTTCCCTCCCTCCCAGTTATATTGTATCTATTTTTGTGAAATTTATATATACACACATATATACACACACACACACACACATATGTATATATAATATATATCTATGTACATACAGAGTGACAGGGAAAGAAAGAGTGAGAGTGACAGAGAGAGCAGTGCCTAGCACACAGTAGGCCTAATAAATGCTCACTAAGTGATTGATTGGCTGAACTTTCCTATATAGGCTGACCATTTCAACAGGTCAACATATTCTTTATGTTTAAGCAATGACAATTTCCTTAGGAGACCTGTATCTCAAAGCTATTATACATTAATATTGAGGCTTTCTTCCAAAGGAAAAAGAGGATCACATAAGGAAACCTTTTTAGTTCAGTCACAGGTACTTTTATCAAAATAGCAACAACAAAAGGCATAAAAAAACACCTTCCTCCTCCTGCACAGCTATTTACTTCAGCAGTGTTGAAGGAAATCAAAATACCTAGGGCATTACTTTCTTAACAGAGCTCTGCTTTCTGGAAATGGAAGTTACCTGTAGTTAAAAATGTGATTGCTGGTCACCCCCTCCCTTGGGCCTCCCCCGAGGAAGTGCATGTTTAAAACAATTGATACCAGTGTGACTCTGACAATGTTATTCTTTCAGTTATGGTCCCTGGGGCACCTTTTTCCAAAAGGACTTGAGAAGACCTCTTGTGTGAAGGTTGATGAATCTGATTTCCCTGCCAAATTACTCCAAAGCAATCTAGCCAAATAGGGTTTGCACCATGGGCTCTGTCACCACCATATGTCCCCTGAACAACTCCAGTGGGATGTGGGACAAGATATACAATTGGCTCCTTTCAAACCTAGCTCCTCACTGCAAAATGCAGGATGCACTGATTCACGCCTAGGCAAATCCAGCCATCAATCTGGCCTGCCCAAGGCAGCTGTAGGCTAAAGGAATGTAAGGGCTTGCAGCAACAGAAACATTGGAAAGCTGGGGAGGTGTGGGCAGAATGCTTGCGGTGCCTCTCTCTTGCCAGTGTTCAACTACACAGTAATGTCGTTTCGCCTGGCAGGGGATCCTGAAGGGTCTGGCTCTGCCACTTGTCCTTGCTCCAAACCCCTAGTTCTTTAGCTGATATTACTTGGACCCAGTAACAGGAAATATCATCTTCCTTCCTCAATGGTTATCAGATCCATGGATAAACTACTCAACAAATATTGGAATGATTAAAAAAGAAAGAACAAATGAATGATTTGAAAAAGTTTTTTAAAAAAATGAAAAACTATTAGGAAAGGTTTTTATTCCAGTAGGTAGAGATATAGATATTAAATTATTAAACAGGCATTAATTAAGTACTTATGGTATATATGTATCATACTAGGCACCCGGGAAACAGACAAAAATGAAACAGTTCCTGGGCTCAAAAAGCATTGTATGGAGGGAGTGGTGGGGGAGTAAAAGGACAAGTGTACATATAGATATACACAAAATATATAAAAAAGTAAATACAAAGACAATTTGAGGAAGGGGAAGCACTAGTAGCTGGGGAGATCACAAAAGACCTATACATACAAAAGACATATACACACATATGTATGTATATGCATAGACACAAATGTATTATATATTAAATAATGTGATAATAATAGCGCATTTATGTAGTGCCTGCTTTGTGCTTGGAACTGTGCTAAGCACTACCAGTATTATTTAATTTGATCCTTATAGCAACTGTGGGAGATAGGTGGTATTTATTATCCCCATTTTGTAGATGGGGAAACTGAGGCAAACAACAGTTATAAGTAACTTGCCCAGAGTCACACAGCTAGTAAGTGTCTGAGGCTGGATTTGAATTCAGGTCTCCTTCACTCCAGGACTGGTTTTCTAGCCACCGCACTACCTAGCTAGATCTGGTATACATATATACAACTCAGGGTACAAGTTATGTACATAAATATATGTACATATATACATATATGGCTATTATATACACATGTACATAAACACACACTCACATATTTACATATATAACTTGTACCCTGAGATGGATTGCTTGACCTCTCTTGCTATCTCTCTCTCTCCTTCTCTTTCTCATTCTTTCTCTCCCCATCCCTGCCTTTTTCTCCCCTTCATTCTCTCTTTCTCTCTCTCTCTCTCCCTCTCCTTTTCTCTCTCTCACCCTCTCCCTACCTCACTCCCTCCCTTTTTCCCTCCCTCCCTCCCTCTATCTCTATCTCTATCTCTCTCTTTTTCTCCTTCTCTCTCCTTCTCCCTCTCCCTCTCCATCTCTATCTCAATTTGCCAGATAGAAATAGATGTATTTTTACTTCCCAGCCATCTTTTCACCAGTCATTTTGCCTACTGAGCTACAAACTATTCCCTGGAGAAAGTAATCCTTTTATCACTTCAACCATGGAACTCTAGCCCAGGCCAGGTCCCGTTGTCCTGAGTTGTGGCTGTCTCACTTTGACTACTAACATTTAGGCTTGTCTCCAGGCATGTTTCCCTTTACTCCCTGGGCATCTTCTTACCAGCCATCTTGCCACTATACCCATATCTTTCACACTTTTCTTCCCCTCCTTGCCCTAGTTCTGGAACCATAACTGAATCAATTCTGTTGATCCTGAAAAAGATGTCACAATGTAATCCTTGTAGCATCTTCCCTGTATATTTCCCAAATACCCCTCCCTGCCTTAGATGTCTTGTCTTCTGCATAAGAATGCAAGCTTCTTTAAAGCAAAGCACTTTTCAGCTTCTTATTTGTATTCTTAGTACTAAGCACAAGGCTTGGAACATCGTAAGAACTTAATAAATGCTTTTTCATTCATTCATCTGGACCTGTGATTTCATCATTCCCCATGAAGATGCTCCTTCCATTGATGCAAATGGGCAACTGTCTATTACTTGTATTTAAACCCAAATCCTCTTACATCCAGTAACTTGTTTACCACCCTGCCCCTTTAGGGGTACAGAGAAACTAAATGACTCAGCCATAGCCACCAAGCTAGTATGTGTCAGACACAACTTTGTTCTGTGAAGTCTGGATTCAGTCAAAGGGCTGTGCTTGAGGACCTAGAGGGCCACATGTGCTCTTGAGGCTGCAGGTTCCCCACTCCTGCCTATGCTATATTGCCTCACATTGGCTATTTACAAATGGGTAAATTGCAGGTACAAATTTTTAGTAACTGATCTTTTTTTCCTACTATGTGCAACTTACTATTCCTTTCAAATATACGACAAAATTATCATGTAAATTTCTTTCTTTTTCTTTTTTTCTTTTCTCCCCCTGTCCTAGAGACCTCTACCATTAGACATGAATAGGCATATATATGTAAAATCATTCTATACATACTTCTATTAATCAGTTCTTTCTCTGGATGCAGATAGTGTCTTTCTTCATATGTCATTTATAGTTAATTTGGGTATTTATAATAGTCAAAATAACTTATTTGCTCAAAGTTGTGCTTAAAAAAATATTGTTACTGTATACAATGCTCTCTTGGTTCTACTCATTTTGCTTTTCATTTTGTGCAAGTCTATCCATGTTTTTCTAAAATCATTGAGAACCGGTCTTACTTTTAAAACTTTTCTACCTTGCTTATCTCTGTTCAGCTAATGTATTGCTTTCCGACTGCTGCTGCTACCCTTCATCCTGAGTAAAATTAATCTTCTCTCTTATATGGTAGCTAGTGCCATACCTGTTACTTAGGCAAATTGGCTTATTGTCCTATTCTCAATCCAACAGGTCTCTCTTAAGAACTTTGGAATTGATTGTGTGACATGGGAGACACTGGCACAGGACTGCTCAGCATGGCATGCCCACATCAGAGAAGGTGCTGTGCTCTATGAGCAAAACAGAATTGAAACAGCTCAAAAGAGAGACAAGATACACAGATTTAGAGTGTCCACCCCAAATGTTCACATGAACTATTCATGCCCAACCTGTGGTAGAGCATTCCAAGCTCATATTGATCTGATCAGCCAGTCGGACACATTGAAACTTGA
>JAQQSZ010009899.1:0-12651 GCA_028646595.1 Phalanger gymnotis
CAAGGCAAAATATGGATTTTCAATAAAATAGAGGACTTTCAAGCATTCTCAGTGAAAAAACCAGAGCTGAATAGAAAATTTGACTTTCAAACACAAGAACCAAGAAAAGCATGAAAAGGTAAACAAGAAAGAGAAATCAAGGGACTTACTAAAGTTGAACTGTTTTGTTTACATTCCTACATGGAAAGATGATGTGTATGATTCATGAGACCTCAGTATTAGGGTAGCTGAAGGGAATATACATGTATGTGTGTGTGTGTATATGTATGTGTATACACATATATACACATACATATATGTAGACAGAGGGCACAGGGTGAGTTGAATATGAAGGGATGATATCTAAAAAAATATAATAAAATTAACGGATGAGACAGGAACATATTGGGAGAGGGAGAAAGGGAGAGATAGAATGGGGTAAATTATCTTGCACAAAAGTGGCAAGAAAAAGCAGTTCTGTTGGAAGGGAAGAGAGGGCAGGTGAGGGGGAATGGGTGAATCTTGCTCTCATTGGATTTGACCTGAGAAGGGAATACCATACACTCTCAATTGGGTATCCTACCCCACAAGAAAGAAGGAAGAAGAAGATAAAAAATGGGGGGATGATAGAAGAGAGGGCAGATCGGGGGAGAAGGTAATCAAAAACAAACACTTTCAAAAAGGGACAGGGTCAAGGGAGAAAATTCAATAAAGGGGATAGGTTAGGAAGGAGCAAAACATAGTTAATCTTCCACAACAGAGTATTGTGGAAGGGTTTTACATAATGATACGCTTGTGACCTATGTTGAATTGCTTGCCTTCTCAGGGAGGCTGAGTGGGGAGCGAAGAGGGGAGAGAATTTGGAACTCAAAAGTTTTAAAAACAGATGTTCAAAAACAAACAAACAAAAAAAAGTTTTTGCATGCAACTAAGAATTAAGATACACAAGCAATGGGGCATAAAAATTTATCTTGCCCTACAAGTCAAGAAGGAAAGGGGGATGGGAAGAGAGTGAGGTTACAGAAGGGAGGGCTGACTGGGGAATGGGGCAACCAGAATATATGCCATCTTGGAGTGGGTGGGAGAGTATTCAAACTCTTGTGAAAATCCATGCTGAAAACTAAATATATTAAATAAACTAAATAAATTAAAAAAAAGAATTCTGAGGTTTTACTTCACAATGCAAATTGGCAAACAGGGTATTTTTGTTTCATCCCTGTTAAATTTATTTTAATAGACACTTAAAAAAAACAAATCATGTAACACAAAATTATTGTATCAAAATTTTGTATATGTTGATAATGACTCCTAATTAGAAACGATTTTTTAAAAAAAATCCAATGTCAGTTTCTCTATCCTCAGCAGCATGTGATACACCCTCCTTCAAGCCACTCTCTCTTCCCTGGGTTTTTGAGAGACTGCTACCCTGTCACATGGCTTCTTTTCAGTCTCCTTTGTAGGATGGTACATCACCCATCATCCACATTCTACCTCCACATGCAGCAGTACCCCAGAATTCTGTCCTGGGTCCTCCTCTCTTCCCTCTCTACATGACAAGACAGCAGATGACTCCTAATTCTCTACATTTAGCTCTCATCTTTCTACTAAGTTTTATTCCCCTATCTCCAACTGTCTGCTTGATATTTCAATCTGAATGTTCCAAAGACATCTTAAACCTAATATGTCCAAAAGGAACTCATTATGTTAGTACCTAAACCTGCCCTTTCTCATCTTAACTTTCCTATTTTTTTTGAGAGAACCACAATACGCCCACACTCACCAATATTCACAAACTAGGTGTTATTCGGGACTATTCACTCTCCATCATGCATATGTATGTATGTATGTATGTATGTATGTATGTATGTGTGTGTGTGTGTGTGTGTGTGTGTGTGTGTGTGTGTGTATGGTGGCATACCCACCTCTTATCCATTCACTTGCTGAGTTTTGTTAGTTCCATTTCTTCAACATCTCATCATTCCATTTCATCAACATTGTATAACATCTATTACAGAACTTCAGCTGGGCCCTCACTACTGTTAGGCAATCCTTCTATACCTATCTTCTCCACAGTGACTCTTACAAACCTCTTCACCTCTCCTTAAATTTCCCATAGTCCCACTTCCACCCACCCACCCAGCCAAGAACCTTGCCTCACTATTTTATTAAAAAAAAAAGGGGGGCGCCTGTTTCAACAATTCGGCTTCTGGGGGGGGGTGTGTAAAACCAACAACAACCTACTCACAGAATGCAGCAAGCCCAAGTTCTTTTGATCTGCTTCACTAAGGAAAGCAATGTTAAGAGGTTAACAAGTTTACTTTAATCCAGCATACAAATACCATTCACTTAGTTTAGGGGAAAAAGCCAGCACTCTAAACTTCAGAGCAAATACAAACAAATTACAAACATCAACAGACAGACCAAATACAATTCATAGTTACCAACATCTGAGTTCAGACAGGGAGCTCATAACAACAGCTGGCCCAAAGTCATGAGGCACTCCTGTTGTGGGTCAGAGCTCTGGAAAAAGAGAAAGCCAACCTCTGGTTTTATATCTTTTTCAGGGTCACCCACGTGACTCACCCATGTGACCTAAAATCGTCACAAAAATGTGACTTAAACCCACGCGGTCTAAAAGCCTCTGATGTCACAAACATGTCACTCAAACCCTTGCCTCCTTGAGGCAAGGAAGTCGTCAAGAACTCCTAATTCAATCAAGACATAAACGCCAAACTCTTCAAGGGCACTTGGTTGAATGAAGTGCTAAGAGCCCATTTTGAATGCCAATACAGGCCCATTTATCAAGCTCCTTCTTCCTCCTCTCATTTCACTTACACATTTTGCTACTCCCTCCTCCTTCATCCTTGCTTCACATGATGAGGTGCCTTTACTCTTTATCAAGGCTAACACCTCTACCTGTTCAAGCAATCTCATTCCTTCTTGTTTCCTCCAAGAGACTGCCCCCTCTGTCATCCCCACTGTATTATTTTCGGTCTCTTCCTATCTAAAAACATGCTTATATTTTCCCCATCCTGAAAAAACCTTCACTTCATCCTTCTATCCCTGATAACTATGGTCCTCTATCTCTTCTGCCCTTTGTGGCTAAATTTCCAGACATGGCATCTAAAATCCATGTTTTGAAATTATTCCACTGAAACTGCCCTCCTCAAAGTTATCAATGATCTCTTAGATCCAATGGCCTTTTTCCTAACTTCATTCTCCTTGAGCTCCCTGCAACTTCTGACTCTGTTGATCACTCTTTCCTCCTTGATACTCCCCTCTAGGTTTTCAGGACACTCTTCTCTCCTGGTTCTCCTCCTACCTATTTGACTGCTCCTTCTCTTTCTCCTTTGGTAGATCTTCCTCCAGTTCACACCCTCTACACCTAAGTGTCCCTCAGGATCCAGTCCTGGACCCTCTTCTCTTCTATCTCTATACTATTTCACTTGGTGTCAGCTCTTATGGACTTAATTGTCATCTCTATGTTGATGATTCATTCTCAAGTCTACCTATCCTGCTCTTAACCTCTCTGCTAACTTCGAATCTCACATCTCCAATTGCCTTTTAGACATCTTGAACTAGATGTCTAGCAGACATCTTAAACATGTCCAAAATGGAACTCATTATCTTTCCCCCTAAACTGTTCCACTCTTTGCAGTCCCTCAGGCTGCCCGCCCCCACCCCTCTAGTCCAACCTGTTGCTGAGGCCTGTTTCACCTTTACAACATCTCTCTAGTACGTAGCTTTTCCTGCTCTGATTCTGGTGCAGGCCTCATACATGCCTGGGTTACTGCAGTAGCCTGGAGGTAGATCTGCCAGCTCTCTGATGGGGTGCTTGTGCTTGGACCCTAATTCTAACAGCCTCTGCTTGGGTGCCTGTGCCTGAACCCCAATTCCAAAACCATATCCAGTTCTGAAATCATATCTCTCCCTAGCCTCAAAATACTGTCTCTCTAGCTCAAGGGCAGCATGCCCCAGCAACACACTTATCTCTACTCCTTTCACAGTAGGCAGCCCTGTGTACTGGTCATGACCATATTCACTACTTACTGACCTTACTGGTATGTATCCTAGATATAGGCAAATGTATACTCTCTTATATTTATTTTGCCTAACAAGATGTTTGATGAAAGCCACCTAGATATACCCAGTCAACCCTGACCGCTAGTTAACTTAGCATACACACTCATCTTACCCCACAGGAAAGAAGGAGGAAGATGATAAAAAAGGGGGGGATGATAGAAGGGAGGGCACATAGGGGGAGGAGGTAATCAAAACAAACACTTTCGAAAAGGGACAGGATCAAGGGAGAAAATTCAATAAATGGGGATAGGTTAGGAAGGAGCAAAACATAGTTAATCTTTCACAACAGAGTATTGTGGAAGGGTTTCACATAATGATACGCATGCGACCTATGTTGAATTGCTTGCCTTCTCAGGGAGGCTGGGTGGGGAGGGAAGAGGGGATAGAATTTGGAACTCAAAGTTTTAAAAACAGACGTTCAAAAACACAAAAAAAAGTTTTTGCATGCAACTAGGAAATAAGATACACAGGCAATAGGGCGTAGAAATTTATCTTGCCCTACAAGAGAAGAAGGGAAAGGGGGATGGGAGGGGAGTAGGGTGACAGATGGGAGGGCTGACTGGGGAATGAGGCAACCAGAATATATGCCATCTTGGAGTGGGCAGGAGGGTAGAAATGGGGAGAAAATTTGTAATTCAAACTCTTGTGAAAATCAATGCTGAAAACTAAATATATTAAATAAGAGAAAAAAAAAGAACTGACCACCCCTTAATCACTCCCTAATCCCACCCCCAAAACATCTATTTGACATATTTCACCCCTAAATCTCTTATAAAAGCTCTCCCCACACCCCTCCAAGGTTGTAGGTCCCCTAAGAACTCTTGCCTGCTGTAAAGCATAATAAATCTTTGCCAACTTGACTTAAAGAATGCTTGAGATCGTGAATTCATTCCAGACAGCCCCAACCCTCTCCAGTACTCAGGTCCTTTAGGGGCTCTCCCCCACAACCCCGGGAAATCCAGTCCTGGGAACTTTAGTTTTGGGATCCCTGAATCTCTAGTTTTTTCACCCTCAACATCTCCTCACTCTAATCTATTCTCTATTCAGCCACTAGTTTTCTTAAAGCACAAGTCTGACCACATCAGGCCCCTACTCAATAAACTCTAATGGCTCTCTATGCTCCAGGATCAAATACAAAATCTTCTGCCTCAATTTCAAAGATCTTCATAAAGCTCTATGCTCCTCCTATTTTTCAGTCTTCTTACATCTTACTTCCTGCCAAATACTCTTGGATCTAGTGACTCTGGTGCCTTGCTGTTTCATGAACAAGACATTTCTCTCCTCTGGGCATTTTCCCTGGCTGTCTTCATGCTTGAAATGTTCTTTCTCCTCATTTTTGCCTACTGCCTACCTCCAACTCTTCTTAATTCTAGTGCCTTCCTTTTGTTAATTATTTCCTATTTACCCTGAATATAGCTTATTTGTATATATTTGTTTTCTCTCCCATTGGAATGTGACCTCCTTAAGGGCAAGGACTATCTTTTACCTTTTTTAATCCTAGTGCTAAGCACAGTGCCTGGCACATAGTAGGTAATGTTGATTGATCTCTGTCTTCTATCAATACCACAATCACCCAAATTTAGTCTTCCATTCCCTCTTACCTGAACAACTGTAAAAGCCTCCTGATTTGTATCCAGACTCTCACTGTCTATGATCGATACCCCCAAAGGTGCCAAGATAATATTTCTAAAGCAATGACCACGTATCTCTCCAGCTCAAAAAGCTTAAGTAGTTCCCCACTCTGCCTAGAAGACAAAATCATCTGATTTGGCATTTAAATCCTTTTACAATAAGGCTCCAGTTACCTTTTCAGGTCAACTACACATTACCCCCCTTCATTCACTCCACACTCGAGCCACACAGCATACATGACATTCCATCTTTCAGCTCTACAGCTTTGTATAGGCTGTCCCCCATATCTGGAATGCTCTCCCTCTTCAGCCTCTCAGAATCCCTATTCCATTCAAGGTTCTGTTCAAGTGGCATCAAGAGACTTGTCCTGATGCCCCAAATTGTTAGTTACCAGCACCGTGTACTTATTTTGTATATATTTTGTAGTTCTTTATCTATGAACATGGTATCATTTCCCTAATGGAATGCAAATTCCCCAAAGGCAGAACTATCAGGTTTTGTCTCCTTAACCTCAGCACCAACAGTGCCTAGCATAAACTAGGTGCTTACTATATGCTTATTGATAATCATATGGCGAAAAAGTTCAGTGGGAAGGGGGAAGAGGAGGTTAAAAGGAATAGGATCAAGGGCAAAAGTACAATGGTTGGCCTCGCAGTGAGAAAGATCTGCTTAGGAGCAAAACTGGGAAAAATAGGAGATTGATATGGCAATTTGTGGTATGGGAATCAGGGAGGAGGTGTTCATGATGGATGATTTCATGAGGTAAAATTCATGGTTGAGAAGAAGAGAGGAGGGAATGGTATATTGGCAGTCTGAGGAGAGAAGAAAAGGTCTGAAATGTTTCACACCATCTACTGTGTCAGAGTAAAATGTGTGGAGTAAAAAGTCCCAGTGAGGGCACAACTGAAATTAGTTAGCATTAGCATGTAGTAGACACAGACGGGAGGGTTGTGAAAAGTGAGGGAGAACAGGCTAGGTACCAAAGAACTAGAGAACAGTAAAGGTGTTCTTTATTTTCAAATATGGAAAGAAAAGTAGAGGCTTCCAATGACAGAGTAGGAGTCTGATTTTGATCCCTGGCAAAATTCTAGACCGTATCATTAGAGAACTATTTGATGAACATGTAGAAAAGGAAGTGATAATTACAAAAAGCCAGAATAATGTCAAAAACTTCGTCACAGACTAATCTAATTTCTTTTTTTGGTAGATTTACAAAAGTGGTTTGGTGGACTGACATCAGGAAAAAGCAAGGGAAGTTGATTCAAGGATAGCACTTATTACGTACATACTCCAAAAAAGTCAAAGCCAAAGATAGAGGATGTATATGTACAAAAATATTTAAAGCAGCACTTTTTTGTGGTAGAAAGAACTGGAAACTGTGGGTGTCTATCAGTTAGGGAATAAGTGAATAGCTAAATAACAGAATAACTGAATAGCTGAAGAAGTATTGGTATATGAATATAACATATTATTGTGCTGTAAGAAATGACAACTATTACAAATTCATGGAAACCTGAATGACTAATACAACTGAAGTGAACAGAACCAGAACAATTTAAACAATGACCACAATAAGTAAAGAAAGGCATCATTTGAAAGACAGCAGAATTCTGATCAATGCAGTGACCAATCATACTTTAACTGATAATGAAACATGAAGTCTATCTCTTGGTTCTCCATCTCATGGCTCCAGAAATTCTCTTTGGCTGTTCTCTCATGCCTAAAATACTTTCCCCTCCTCCTCTCTGTCTACTGACCTCCCTGGCTTCCTTTAAGTTCCAACCAAAAAAATCTTAATTCCATTGCATTCCCTCTGCTAATTATCTGCTATTTATCCTGTATATAGCCTGCTTTGTAGACACTTGTTTGCAAGCTTCTTGAGGGGAAGGATTATATTTTGCCTCTTTCTGTATCTATGGTACTTAGCACAGTCCCTGGAACATAGCAGGCATTTAATAAGTGTTTATTGACTGACAAAGAATAAGACACTTAAAACTTACAGTTTTAGTGCCATAATAAACCAAGGAATTGCTGTTCAGTCTTTTTCAGTTGTGTCCCAACTCTTCATGATCCCATTTGAGGATTTTTGTTTCGTTTTTTGTTTTGGAAAAGATAACGGAGTGGTTTGTCATTTCCTTCTCCAACTCATCAGACAGATGAAGAAGCTGAAGCGAACAGGGTTACATGACTTGCCCAGGGTCACACAGCTAGTAAGTGTCTTAAGTCAAATTTGAACTCTGGAAGATGAGTGTTCCTGATTCCAGGCCCAGGGTTCTATTCACTGTGCCATCTAGCTGCCCCAAGTTAATAATATTAGAAAAAATATTTAAAATTTTATTTTGAGGGAAAAAAAATAATCTCAAAGGAAATGATTTTTAAAAAGTAGGACTAAAGAGAGACTGATATGCACAGTCTTCAAACTATATTATAAAGCAGAAATCATGAAACCATTTGGTACTAGTTAAGAAGCAGAATCATGTGAAATGCCAGGCTGGATGAATCAAAAGCTGGAATTAAGGTTGCTGGGAGAAATACCAACAAGCGCAGATATGCAGAGGATACTACTCTGATGGTAGAAAGTGAAGAGAAATTAAGAAACCTCTTGATGGGAGTGAAAGATAAGAGTGTAAAAGCTGCTTCAAGCTTAACATCAAAAAACTAAAATCTTGGCAACTGGTCCCATCACTTCTCCCAGCAAACAGAGGGGAGAAGAAATAGAAGCAAGTGTCAGATTTTATATTCTTTGACTCAAAGATCACTACAGATGGCAACTGCAGCCATGAAACTAAAAGATGCTCTCTCCTAGGAAGGAATGCTACGTATGGCGAATCTGGACAGTATGCTAAAAGCAGAGACATTACCTCCCTGACAAGGGTCTGTATTATCAAGGCTATGGCTTTTCCAGTAATGGAAATGTATGGCCATGAGAGTTGTTGTGGTTTGTCCTTTGTTCTTGAAGAGGACCATGACACCAGGGAGATGATGACATGACTTGCAGTTGACTTTGATTTGAGTGAGGAAGGGCTGTGCAAATGGATAAGGAAAGCTGAGCACTGCAAGATTGACACTTGAATTGTGGTACTTGAGAAGACTTTTGAGAATCTCCTGGACAGCAAGTGGATCAAACAATCAGTACTTAAAGAAATTAATTCAGGCTATTTCACTGAACGGTCAAATACTAAAGCTTAACTATTTTGGTCACATAAGAAGATAGGACTCATTAGAAAAGACCCTGATGTTGGGAAAGATTGAAGGCAAAAGGAAAAGGGGATAGCAGAGGATGAAATGGGTGTCATGCAAACAACAAACATGAACTCAGGATAGAAGGGCCTGGCTTGATACAGTCCATGGAGTCACAAAGAGTCAGACATGACTGAATGACTAAGCAACAACAAAAGAAGTAGAATGGTAATTCAGTAGAGAAGACTAGATAAGCAGGACTCAGAAGAAAATATAGTAGCTCAGTCTCGATAAACCCAAGAATACAAACTAATTGAGGAAGGGCTCCCCATTCGACAAGTACCATAGGGAAAACTTGAAAGTAGTTTGGCAAAATTTAGGTTTAAGCTAACACCTTGAACCATTTAACAAATGGGCTTCAGATAGATTTTCCCTTAATGTAAAAAGACATCAATGTGCTTCCAAGTCCTGTTGAGTCTAACTTTGCAACCTCAAACATATGCATCTCTTCTCCACTGACATCGTTGCCACACTAGCACAGGTCTTATTGCCTCCCGGCTAGTTTTCTGTAATAGCCTTCTGTTTGGTCTCAGTGGGTCTCCTCCAGGGCGTCTTCCACTGGTGACATTGCTGAAGCACAGGTCTAACCATGTCATCTCCCTACTCAATAAACTCAGTGGCTTCTTATCGCCTACAGAATTAAATATAAAGTCCTCTGGCATGTAAAGCTCTTCATAACTTGGCACCTTTCTAGCCTTCTTATATCTTACTCTCCCTTCAGTTACTCTACAATCCAATGACCCTGGCCTCCTTACTAGTCCTTTCACAAGACCCTCTAGGTCCAAGTCCATGCAGCTTTACTGGCTCTCCCAATG
This sequence comes from Phalanger gymnotis, assembly GCA_028646595.1. NCBI lineage: Eukaryota > Metazoa > Chordata > Mammalia > Diprotodontia > Phalangeridae > Phalanger > Phalanger gymnotis. Next base: position 9,750 of record JAQQSZ010009899.1, read on the forward strand.
TGTGGACTTCTCTCACTTCTCATTTCTGCCTCCTGTCTTCTTGGACTTTTTTTAAGTCTCAGGTAAAATGCCCCCTACTGAAGTAATTTCCTGGTCCCCTGTAATATTACTGCCTTTCTTCTGAGATAACCTCCAAATGAAGAGTGCATTTATCTTGTTTGTACACAGTTGTTTTCATGTTTTCTCCTTCTTTAGATTATAGGCTCTTTGAAGACAGGGACTGTTTTTTGCCTTTCTTTGCATCCCCAGTGTTTAACACAGTGCCTGCCACATAAAAGGTACTTATTAATAAATGCTTGACTAGCTGACTTTCACATGACAGAGTTCTCCATATCACTATTTGCCGAAGAATGCGAACTAGCCATACTCAGTAAATTGGTAAGGAAAATAAAACATAAAAAAGTCAGTAGGGGCGGTGGAAAACAGGTTATGTTAATACAATATGGAATGGTAGAAAAGAGGAATCCATCTGTAGTCAAAGTACCTCGGTTAAAATCTGGATTCTGACAGTTACTAGCTAGTAGTGACTTAGCGGACAGAACATTAGATTTGGAAGCCTTGGGTTCAGGTCCCGTATCTTGGTACTTACTAGCTGTTTGACCATGGACAAATCACTTAACTTCTCTAAGCCTCAGTTTCCTCACTGGCAACATGAACTCTGAGGTCCTTTCCAGCTCTAGATCTATTAGCTTGCGAACTTGTGTGATCTTGGGTCAATCATTTAAATTCTCAAGACCCCAGCTTTCTCATTTATAAAATAACAGAGGTAGACTTGATGACCTCCAAAGTTCCTTTCAGCTCTAAATCTATGTAACTATGAAATGAGTAAGTTGTTGATAGAGTTGTGAATTGGTCCAATCATTCTGGAAAATGATTTGGAAGCATACTAGAAATCAATTCAATTGTTTATACCATTTGAATTGGTAATACCACTACTGGGTATATATCCCCAAGCACATCATAGAGGGAAAAGTCCCATATACACCAAAATGTACCCATTGATTGGAGAAAAGCTGGCCTAAGTATAAATATAATATAATTATTGCACTGTAAGAAAGGAACTATAAGGTATTCACAGAAACTTGGGAAGTCATATATGAACTGATGTAGAGAAAAAAGTAAGCAGAAACGAAGTAATGTTATATACAAAGACTATGGTAATGTAAAGGAAAACACTAAAAAAAAATCAGAACACAGATCAATGCAATGACCTATCATGATACCTGAAAGATACTGAGGAAACACAACCCGCTTTCTCAGTAGAGAGAAGCGATAGACCACAGGTATAGAAGAAAGCATACATTCTAAGATATGATTGGGTGTGTTTTACTTATGCTTTTTTTTTAAACAAAAGGAGGGTTCTATTGTGGAAAGGCAATTAGGAAGTCATATCTGTTTTTCTTAAAAGCATCAATAAAATTACTAAGTTTTTAAAAATAGTGCACTAAATTGGACTGATTCTAAACAAGTGACAAACTTGCCAAACAACAAAGCAAATCTGGATAATACTTGCAAAGTAATAATTTCAGGGAGTCTAAAAATTTCACTCATTTCCTTTTTTTCCTGATCCTTTCCTCATAGACAAAGCTAAGCAATCCTGGTTCTCTTGTTTTTGACATTTTCTTTTTTTGGTTTCTAGCCTCCAGTTTCCCAAGGCTTAGACCCTTACCTGTACAAATTTTGTCTTTGTACTTTCTTGGAGAATCTACTCCTATAGCTTTATAAATTACCTTTACATAGAAACTTCTAAATATATCCCCTCCCTCCTCCTCTCTCTCTAATTCTAACTTCTTTCTTTAGGTTCAACCCCACATTTTCGATTGCCCAAAAGACATTTCCAGCCAGAAATCAACATGCCTAAAACTGTTACTACATTTCTCCCACTCAGCTCTCTGCTCATGGCACTATCATCCTCTCAGTCAGCTTGGAGTCTCTGACTCAATCATTCACTGTCCCATATCCAATCAGATATCAGTTTCTATCTTTCTAGTCCCACTACAAACAACCTATAGGTTACCTTACCTCTGGACAATAGGATTAGCCACCTAATTACGTTTTTTGGCTTCCAGGTTCTCCTCCATCTAAATCCATCCAAAGAAACATTCCCAAATCAATTTTTCCTAAAAGCTCTGCCTCGTATTGCTTTGCTTAAAAGATTCCAATGGCTCCCATTACTTGTCAAATGAAGAGTAAACTCCCTAACCTGGCATTAAAGGCCCTCTACAATCTGGCCTAAACAATCTTCCTCATCTCCTCACTAATTAATCCTTCATTATCAACATCATAAACAATATCTGATATGTCTACTGCACCACACATTATTTACAAAGCACTTTATATCCAGTTATTTCATATAATCCTTGAGACAACTCTGTGAAATAGGTTCTGCAAGTATTACCTAATTTTTTAGATAAAGAAATAGAATCAGAAAAATTAAGTAACTTGTTCAAGTTCACATAGCCAGTAGGTGGCAGGACGCTGGAGAATAAACATCCGTCTCCTGACTACAGAGCCAGTTCTTTTCAAAACATTACACTGCTGGAAAAACTATATTTGAACCTAAGTCCAGTCAAACTATTTCCCAGGATGTAACACTCAAATCAGAAAGTCAGAGTCAATACATATTTATCAAGTGCCTACTACGTGCCAGGTACTGTGCTAAGCTTAGGGGATGTAAAGAGGGGCACTAGCACAGTTCCTGTCCTCAAGGATCTCACAATCTAATGGGGGGAAAAAACGGATATTTTTAAAAGCTGAAAAGGAGGGGGCGGAGCCAAGATGGCGGCTGGGAAGCAGTGACTGGCGTGAGCTCCCCACCAAGTTCCTCCAAAAACCTATAAAACAATGGCTCTGAACCAATTCTAGAGCTGCAGAACCCACAAAGTGGCAGAGGAAAGCAGGG
>JAQQSZ010009900.1:0-12651 GCA_028646595.1 Phalanger gymnotis
GGTCTTTTTGAAGGAGGTAATGGATGGTACATAGGAAGATAAGCCTGGATTGGCCTATATGGTTCTGGTGATTCTTCTAGTGATGGGGGTCACTTACCATCAATTATACCTCACTTCCAGGAGATTAGAAAGAAAACCACTTGCAGTCAAGAATCAGTGAAAGACTAGTGAGAACATGCTCATATGATTAAGAATTTTATACTGATAAATACTGCATTGAGTGGTTGGTGGGCAAATTTGTATAATTTCTTATATTGAGGGGTGATGGTGGTCTCTAGGCCCATTATCCAGTAGGCCAGTAGGTCTAGCTTTGGGGTCTGGGCCAGGCCCCGTCTATCTCACCTGGAATCTTGAGGTAGTCTGAAGAACTGTTATAAAAAAATTACTTGTGTCTTTTTATGTGGCATTTGGGAAGCAATTGGGAGCTGTGCCATATGGATTTGCCGAGAGGTACTTGGAAGAACAATGCTAGATTCCCTCCAGGAACTCAGAGTACTTTATGGAATTGAGAATGCGGACAAATGTACCAATTGTTCCTCAGTTAATTTGCTGCAGACAGGATTGCTGCATCAGATTTTAAAAGTTTAAAAAGAGACACAGCTTGTACTCTCACTCAAGAATTATGACCTGCAATCTATCGCCCTCTGGGACTTTTTGGAGGGTGGCCCTGAAGAGTCCTAGGCCATAGGTGCATTATCCCCTACTGGCAGAAATGATCACGTGGCAAAGGTGGGCGATCCTGAGCTGGACATCACTAACCTTGATGGCAGCTCAGCAGGTTTGATTTGTTGGTACTTTCTGTGTCTCCAGTAGTGAAATTGGCAACAAGAAGAATTTCTGGCATTGTAGAGAATGAACACTGACAGGAAAAGAAACTCAAGCCCTGATGGGAACATTTAGTATTCCTTGGGGTTTCTTAAGACACTATACATGGTGGTTCATGACCTTGGTGTTAAGTCACGGTGAACGATCCAGGAATGTGGCAATCTGTCCTGAGGCACCTGGACTGGCCAAGGAGAGTAAGAGAGTTAATTCTCAGCACTGTCTACACAGGCTCATGGAAACATTTGCTCTAGCAGGAAGGGATCAGTTAGGCCCAGCATAATCAGGTAATGTTTAGCTGAAGAGTTCAGATCCCAATTGGGGCAGTTGCCCTGTTTTTATGGGCAGTGGGAGGCGATGGTAGTGCCTACAGTAGTTCTCAAATCTTAGCACACAGAGGTAGCAGTTGATCCTGGCAAAGCGGATAATGGAGCAGGTTCCAAGAGCAATGGAAGTTGGTCCTGGTGGCAGGGACAGCCCAATGACAGTATAGCAGGCAGAGACACGCCCCTATAGAGTGAGCACTACCACGGTCAGTGGGCTGTAATCACAAAAGGAAGAACAGTTCATCAGAGGTTACCAGTGGCCTTAATGGCAGCTAAATTGGCAAAACAGGTAGTTGCAAGGGCAGTGGAGAAGTCAGTGAGATGGGGAGTGAGATGGGGCCCACACTAAGGAGAACCATATACCTTCAAAAGCCAGAAGTATTGGAGTGGGAAGGGGTTCACTGGACCGAGCCCACAGAAGCCCTGTTCTTGCCATAATCTAGACTTGAGTGGGCCCTCCAAATTGCTGCCAATAAAACAGACATGATCACTATACAATTCCTTTACTGTTGTTGTTCAATCATTCAGTTATGTCTGCCTCTTCAAAACTCCATAGACCATAGCACGCCAGGCCTTTCTATCATCTACTATCTTCCAAAGTCTGTCCAAGCTCACGTTCATTGTTTCCATGACATTATCTCTCCGTCTCATCATCTGCCATTCTCTTTTCCTTTTGTCTTCAATCTTTCCCAAACATCAGGGTCTTTGCAAATGAGTCCTGTGATCTCATTATGTGGTCAACATATTTAAGTTTCAGTATTTGACCTTCTAGTGAATAGTCGGAATTAATGTCTGTTAAATATTGACTGATTTGATCTCCTTGCTATCTAAGGGTCTCTGGAAAATCTTCTCTAGCACCACAATTTAAAAGCATCCATTCTGCAGCACTCAGCTCTCCTCATATATACATATACATGTGTGTATGTATGTATATATGTATATGTGCATGTATATATTTAGATATCTGTATCTATGTAGATATAGATATTCTTTACAGCCATACATTGCTATTGGAAAACAAAGACATAGCTTTGACTATACGGACCTTTGTTGGCAAGGTGATGTCTCTGCATTTTAGTATGCTGTCCAGATTTGCCATAACTTTCCTTCCAAGAAGCAAGTGTCTTAATTTCATGGCTGCAATTGCTGTCTGCAGTGATTTTTGAGCCCAAGAACATAAAACCTGACGTTTCTTCCATTTCTTCTCCCTCTGTTTGCCAGGAAGTAAAGGGACCAGGTGCCAAAATCTTGCATCTTTTTTTTATGGTAAGCTTCCAGCCAGCATTTACCCTCATCAAGAGGCTTTTTAATTCCTCTTCACTATCTGCCATCAAAAATTCCTCTATAGGGAGGGTTTAGTGGACCAAGGGGCAGAATTTTGAGGAAGTAGCTTCATTTTTAGCAATAAAAGGGAGAGCAAAGTATCTACCGAGCCCCCAGGGAAGAAGGGACAATTTCCTTCAAGGCTTCTAATAAGGTAACAATTTTACTAAAGCCCCACTCCTTGGGGCTTTTTTGGAGATGGACACCATGGTCGGTGGTCTTAGGAAAAGTAAATGAGAAGTGTCATAAGGATTGGAGACTATGCAAGAAAGGTAGTCATCTTCATTGAAGTCCTCATGTCTCTGGTTTTACTTTTGCTTATGTTCATTTCTTATTAAAAATGCCCCATTGTATATAGCCAAGACTTGCCATCACCTACCATATGGCCCATATCATATAGGTCTAAAAATTGGTCTTTCCAAAGCACATGCCAAAGCTTGAAATTTCTCATCATGGCTCTCCCATATGATGTTACTCTTTCTTGGGGGTCAGTACATTATTTGGTTTGGTTTTGTTATCTTTCTCTTTTAGTTATTTTTTGTTGTTTGTTTTTTTTCCCTGGTTTTGTTGTTGTTTAGTTGTTTTTCAGTCATATTCAACTCTTTATGACCCAGCTTGGGATTTTCTTGGCAAAGATACTGGGGTAGTTTGCCATTTTCTTCCCAGATTATTTTACAGATGAGGAAATTGAGGCAAACAGGATTAAGCAACTTGCCCAAGGTCACACAGCTAGAAAACATTTAAGCGTAGATTTGAGCTCAGGTCTTCCTGACTCCTATCCTGGTGCTCTCTCCACTGAGATACCTAGTTGCCCCTTTTCCTAGTTTAGTGCCACATATGCCAGACTTCCTGAACTTTTGAAACTGACAAGTAATAACCCTAAAGTCATGTAAGGGGTGGATGGTCTTCTACAAGATCCCAAGGACCTTGCCACCATGTACAGTGGATACAATATCCTAAGCCCATCTACATGCAAGTTAGACGAAAAGATTTTTACGTTGTTTTTGGTATTGAAACTATCCTTGAGACCTAATTGTTTCTTGGGACTAATAGAATGGTTCAATGTAATGGGACAAATGAAATTTACCTGATCATCGATAGAAGATGAGATATAGCCTGAAGTAAGAAATGAGTTATTTGCAGAGAGAACCTAGAACACGAGCCCAGAAAATGAAAGAAAAGTAAAAGGATAAATTTCAGAACTGTTCAAGAAAGATTGGAACTCTCTCTGTTTATTGTCTCTTCATTCCTATTGAGGAATAAGTTCATCTGAGCAAATAAACAGCTTGAAATGAGAGAATCCGAGAAGTCGCCCAGCAAATTGAATTCTTTGGATCCAATGTTGTGCCCAGTGAAGTGTTAATCAAGCATAGCATAGATCAGCTCAGCTTATCTGCTTAACAAAAGCTGTGTTTATCAAGAAACTTTTTATGGATTGTTTCTGAGACAGAAAAAGGATGATGAATTTTATAGTTCCGGAGTCCTGAGTTATCTCAAATACTTTTTTTTTTATTCACATGCATCCCCCAAAGGATTCTGTAAATGTGTAGCACCTCTTTCCTCCTACTCTCTCTAGATACTGAGTGCATTGGTAGGAAAGTATAACAGATTCAAGTGTGGATTGAGATGTATTTATTATTTATGCATTAGCTTTAATTATAAGTATTCGTGATTGTATTTCTTTTTGCCTCATTCCATTTTTTTTCGGTTTCTTAGATCACTGACTGGTTGTAATTTGCCCATGGTTATAGAGCCAGCATGCCAGAAGGATTTGAAACTATATCTTCTTGGATCCATGGCCCACTCTCTATACTTTATGCTATGCTAAGCTGTCTCTCCCCTAATCCGTTTAAAAAGAAAAGAACAATAGAAAATACAAAGGCATAAAAATAGTCACACACTTTACACACCTATGTGTGTCTTGCTAATAGTTTTAGAAGTTGTTTTACTTATAAAGACTGATCTGGCCCCCTCAAATAGATCATTTGCCTGTTCTCTCCCTTTGAAGATGCCCTTTTTCCATCCCTCATGGGTGGCCATCAGCATCATTATCCTTTTGGTGAAGAACAAAGAAAAAAGGCTCTCTTGAGGTACCATCTCAGGATTGATGGGGTGAAAGATCAGCATGAGGGGAACTTTTCTGCTTGTCAGAGATGTCTTCCTGTGCTCAGAATGGCTGCCCTGCACAGCAAGAAGTGGTCAGTGTGGCCAGGGGAGCAGCTTTACTTTCAAATTCCTAAAGCCAGGAGCTGTGGGTCACTACCAGAATGAAAAATGAACCTTTCAAATTATCTAGTGATGTGAGCAATCTGAGAGCTTTCTTCATTTAACCCCTGGCCAAAAAAGTGACTGTGCTGTCCACAGATGGTACTTATTGCATTTATGCTGGTTTGAGGGTGTTTTCCACACATCTATGTGGATGTGGGAGGGTTGGGAAGAAGGCAATGTGTTTTTGAAAAGGTCACATCTGCAGTAAAGTATCCTCTTCTCCTGACCTTGTGATATTCCTGTCTCTGACTTTGTCCCTTGGCGCCACAACTCTGTCTGTCTGGTTAACCTCAATTAATCAGAATACATCTTACAAGAACCATCCGTGAAATGTTTTTTTTTCCAGAATTTAACTCTTAGGAGAATCAAGAAAACAAATAATGTGACAAGAAAAAATAGTCATATCAGGCATTTATTTTAGAATCTATGGTCCATTCCATGACCCATGGGTATTTAGTATAATCTTCCATACAATAATGACAGTGATGAAGTTAATGACTGGACCTATGACCTCAATGATATAGAGAACTCCTGGATGATGAAACTCCCTCTGTCAATGCAGAGTAGGACCTTCTCTACAACTTATGATCTAAGAGATTTGTTTGAGAGACTGAGAGCTGAAGTAATTTGCCTAGATCAGTTCTTCTTAAATGGTGGGTTTTGATCCCATATGGGGTCATGGAAAATTTGGCAAGAGTAAAAGGTTTCTGAATGCACAGCGACCAAAAAATAATTTAAAAACAGACACATAACGAATTCGGGGTATTTCTGGCAGCGCTTGCTGGTGTTGCATTCAGCAACCTCACTGTAGCACTTTGCTCTGCTCATGCTCTCAGGCCACTCAACACCAAGGAACACTGTCTAAATGCAAAAAGGGACCAGCGGTGGAAAACATTTAAGGAGCTCTGAGCCCTAGATCCAAAGATATCAAAGGCAGAATTTAACCACAGGTGTTCCAGTTCCCAAGGCCAGTTTGTTATGCATTCTGTTCACTATGTTGCCTCACAATGGTGATGATGATGATGATGATAGCTGACAATTATATAAAGTTTTGGAGTTTGCAAAATCTTCTACAATGCATTGGCTCATCTGATCGACCCATATCCAGTCTGCTATGCATCAGCAACAGATATTACAATTCATGGCACTGAAAGTCAATGTTTCTAATGAAAAAGAATAAAATATATTCATTTACTTAAAGAAACTGGTAAATATGCAGAATTTCAGAAGAGGAGGGGAGATTAGTCCAACCTGTGTCTGAACAAGATACCTGTCTATTTGCAAATGGCCATGAGAGATGAAGTGATAGGATGGTCAAATAAAAAGCAAGAGTTACAATCACTGAATCAGTTGGGAAAGTTGGGAGTTGGGAAAGATCTTGGAGGCCATCTAATCCAACCCATAGGGGTAACCTACACCCCAACTGATCATACAATTTCTATGGAAGACCTAAAGAGATAAGAAGCACACTGCCTCCTAAAGCATTTCATTTTGGAGCAGTACCGATCATTAGACAGTTTCCCTTTGCAGTTCTGTAAGCTCCCCGAGGCAAGTACTATTTCGTGTCTTGCTTTTTTGTCCCCAGTGACCAGCACAGTACCTATACACAGTAAGTACTTGATAGATGCATCTTGGGCAATGGATTGCTCCTTATTCTGACGTGTGAAACTAAGCAGGCCAACTCTTTCTTCCACAGGATGGTTCTGGAAATATGTTCTAACTAAACTGGTCTTCACACTAGTCTACCTATGCAGGGCATTCTAACTTTCCCATTCTCTGTGTCTTTGTCCTATCATTATAATCCTATTCATTACCACCTTTGCTTCTTAGAATCAATGCTTGGTGCAAGCCCCCTCTCCTATACAAGACCTTTTCTGATTCCCAGTTATTTGTTCTCCCCCATCTGAAATTACTTTGTATCTGTTTATATAGATACATATATATAATATTATATCATATCATATCAAATCTTATTTATTTATTTATATGTGTACATGAAGATTCCCCCTAGTAAAATGTAAGTTCTTTGACCACAGGGATGATTTAATCATTCCCTTCATTCACTTTGTATTCCCAGTGTCTAATACAATGTCTTACTCAGAGTGGGAAAGGGAGAGGGATAGACATGGGACCTGTAATTTCATTGGCATGAAGAATATCTAATGAGGAAATTCTCTCTACCAATACAAGTTGGCACCTTCTCTGCCATTTATAGTCTAAGACATTTGAAAAGAGAAATCTGAAGAGACTTAAAGAATTGCCAGAGCATGGATAAGTTAAATCAAGTCAACCCAACATTTATTGAAGGCCAGTTATACATTAGCCACTGAAAACACACACACACACGCACACTGCACATAGGCACACACAATAAAAGAACCTTTTCATCCATAGAGAACACCTCTCCCAGTTGGAGAAGAGAGATTTCTTAGATATCTCCCATTACAATGGTGAGCATCTTTATTCAATGTAATTGTCCATGCTTTTCTTTGGATGTCCTCCTCAACTCTTCACTTTCTCTCATAACTTGTTTTTTTCAGTGTTGTTTGTATGGTATCTTCCCATTAGACTGTGAGAGAACAAACTGTCTTTTTCCTTTCTTTGTATCCAAAGTGTTTAGCACAGTTCTTGGTACACGGTAAGCTCTTAATAAAGGTTTATTGAATGGCTTGGAGAACTGATTTTGAATCCAGGAGAACCTAGGTTCAAGTTCCACCCACTAACTAAGTCACTTTAACTCTCGATGCTCTAGATCAAGGGTGAGGAACCTGCGGCCTCAAGGCCACATGGCCCTGAGGCTGCAGGTGCCCCACCCTTGGTATAGCCCAATGGTGTCAAACTCAAATAGAAACAATCTCTGAAGGCTGCACATTGACCTAGAAAACCACAAATTAACATTGTCTAACTTATATTTTATTTAGTTTATTAAACATTTCTCTATTCCCTTTTAGTCTGATTTAGACCACACTAGAATTGTGAAGGCTGCAGACTGGATTTTTACACCCCTGCTCTAGCCACTGCTCTAAAATCCAAAGTTGTTGCATTGGTAGAGGGAGTTTCCTTACTCAGGAGTTCTATATGAACTTCAATGACATCACAAGTCCAATGCCCACCATGTTATTTTGGCTGTTGTTGTACATTGTTCTTTGCCATCCTTCTCCAGGTATATACAGTATGCTGCTGTCACTGTTCAGTCATTTTAGTTGTGTCTGGCTCTCCATGACCTCATTTGGGGTTTTCTTGGCAGAGATACTGGAGTGTTTTGTCATTTCCTTTTCCAGCTCATTTTACAGATGAGGAAACTGAGGCAAAAAGTTAAATGCCTTTCCCAGGGTCACATAATATAAGTTTCTGAGGCCATATTTGAATTGGGAAGATGAGTCTTCCTGACTCCAAGTCTGGCACTCTACCTACTTCACCACCACCTAACTGCCCCCAGAAGCTAATATTCAACAGAGGACCATTCAACCCAGTTATAGCTTTGCTTTCAAAATAAGGAATCTTACAAGATATTGATATCTATGGAAGACATCTTGTTTAAATTCATTTAAGACATTTTCAAACAAATAATAAATATAGATTTTATGGTTTTATACACAATCTTTTCATATTTGAATCTTGATTGACATTATTTAGAATAATAGAGTAAATATTTTAAAAATAATTGGGGGCAGCTAGGTGGTGCAGTGAGTAGAGCGCCAGCCCTGAAGTCAGGAGGACCTGAGTTCAAATACAGCCTCAGACGCTTGACACACTTACTAACTGTATGACCTTGGGCAAGTCACTTAACCCCAATTGCCCTGCCTTCCCCCCTCCAAAAAAAATAATAATGATGATGTATGTTTGGCCTTTTCTCCGACTACATATGAGTAACTTAGAGGATAGTCCTGCTGTGAAGATGGGAGATAAAGCTTTCTTATATCAATTAAAAAGGCATGCATGAAATGGGACAAACAGAGATGTTTATGAATCAATTTGCAATTCCTACCTTACTCCTAAACACAGGCGTTCAATCAATTCAGGGTGAAGACTGATAAGGAAGTCCTAGGTCACAGGGGTGGGGAACCTGTGGCCCTCTAGTTCCTCAAGTGCTGCCCTTTGAGTGACTCCAAACAAGGCCACACTTGAGGATGTAGAGGACTACACGTGGCCTCAAGGACACAGGTTCCCCACCCCTTCCCTAGGGGAAGCATATTTTAATACACTGAGATCAGAGGGACTCATTTCAGTGCAAACAGAAAATCAGTGCCTGTGAAACTTGGAGAAAATGATGGTGGATCATCAAGATCTAGGTACAAGGAGACAGCAAGACTAATGGGGATGTAATTGAACTCTTAGAGGCAACTCAGCCTTGACTAATTCCAGGTTGGAATTCAGTAAGCTACTTCTTGTGTTCTTAAGCTTAAAAATATTCTAAGCTACTGAATTCAGGGGCTTTAAACACAAGATCAACAGTGTTTTCCAGTGCATTCTCATCTCATAAACATGAATTAAGTGTAAGTTTTAGAGATATGTAAATAGAACAAAATCCTCTGGAAGGCATGTCATTTTCTCTACTCAAAGAGTTTAATTTCGAATACCTCCCTAATCCAAAAGAAAGATCATTTTCAGTGTACTTTAGTATATGAAAATATGCTTCCCTGAAACTCTAAACCTTTTACCCAGATCACAGCCTCTCATGCAAGGATTCCATTCCACTGCACCATAAATACAATTTCACCAGCACCAATCTCATGTCAAGGTGGTGTCCACATAGCTGCCTGGAGATAGCATGATTTAGTGGACAGTAGGCTACCCTCAAAGACAAAGACTTGGGTTCAAATCTTGCCTCTCATTCATGCTGATTGTGTGACCCTGAGCAAGCACTACTCAGTGCCTTGGACTCTATGTGGATAACCTCTAAGACTAACAATTGTGGAGAATTTCCTGACCCACACTGGAAGACAGAACTCTTCACCAGAAAATTCCCTCTACTCAAGAAATCATAGATCTTTAGATTAGCCACTGTCATATTCTTATAACTCTTATTCTTATAACTTATAACTATGCGTGGACTTTTTAAAAATATAATGATAACATTAAATTATCAAATGAAAGTAATAAACACATATTAAGTGTCTCCTGTGTACAGAGCTCTCTCATAGGCATTACTTTCATTTTGTGGGTCCCTCCATCCATTTGATCAGTTTATAGGGTATAGACCTCTTTTATACTAGTGCACTTCCCATAAAGCTGGGAATGTACTGAGGGATATGGACAGTGCATGCTCCTCTGATTGACCCCACATTGTCATGGCTCCTTTCTTGTAACTGGTAGACTGAGGTCAAGAAGGAAGGACTCTGAGATTAACCTTTCTCTCTCTGACCTAAAGAAAATCTGAGGTCAAGTAGTTCTGCCCATTTCATTTCTTTAGAGACTCTGTTCCAGGATTTTCTCCCCTTGAACTTCCAGGAAGGGGAAGGGGAAGGGCAAGGGAAAGGGAATTTCTTTCCCTACCACCCTCCACCCTACCCCACTCCCATATCAATGTTAGCTTATAACAGAAGCAAATGGTGACCTGAGATTGGCTCTCAATTACCTGTTGGTCATCATCTGCTTTTTAAATTCCTTTTTTGCTCATAGGTCCATGACTAGTGATTCTGAGAAATGTTTGATATTCCTAGCCTTGGGGGCTCCTTTTTGGGCCATCCTGAATTTGAGCATTCCTGAGTTCCAGATTCATATGACAGCTACTTGGAAGATTTCCTTAAGAACATGTTTCTTGAAGAATTTGCTCACAATCCTACAGCTAAAGGGCATGACAAAGCTATGCCCTGAATTTTATATGTAATTGAGGGGGAAAATAAAATATTATTTTTTAAACAGGGAAGAAAATTTGGGTGCCTAAAGACATCCCTGAATTATCAGTATGCTATCTGGAGGCAAAACCAAGCCAGATAATTCACTGCACAGGGAGACAAGAGCCTAACAGAGCATTCCTTGGGGCACTGGAAGAAAGACCACTTTTACAATGAGGCACCAGTGCCACAGAAGTTCTGAGACCACCATCATCTCCAACATCCAATTGATGCCTGTTAAGGGCATAACAGAGATAGAACCAACTCTCAATTAAAGATTGTAAAAAAAAAGAAGGAGAAAGAGATGAAAGCTTTAACTTATTATGGGACCACAGGAAACTGATAGAAGCCAGGAATCCTATACCAGCTCTGTCTTCTATATTGACAGCAGTGGTGGCACCATCCAGACTACACATGGGAGTCGTCCAAATCAGGCCTATCCAACCCTTCTAAGAATACCAGAGGATATTGGCCCAAATACAAAATTTCAAACCAAGAGTAGAGGTTTAAAAAGTCAACAGACTAGAGAAAACACTGAAAACAATTGAGAAATTCTCTGGGTTCTCCCTGCTTGAATTTCTAGATGTTCATCACACATCATCTTTTTAATAATCCATTTGGAAATTTTCCCAGGAATCTGGCAATAGTTTACAGAATCTTTTACCTTCTGCCCATCTGCCCCTTTTTGGGAAAATTGGGATATTTTCTCTTCTCCCATCTCGTGCTGCTTCTCTCTTATCTTTTAAATATCACTGGCAGTGACTCAGAAGTCAAACTGTTCAATTCTTTCAGTACTTTAGCTCATCTGAGTGACTTGAATTCACTTAGGGCACTAAGAACTCTCTCTTGGGCTTCAGTTCCCTGCAAGGAATTCCCATTCTCTCCTTTCCATTGCAAAAGTTATTTTCCTTGGCAGAGTAAACAGAAACAAAATTAAGAACTGAACCCCTCCACATTGTCTCTGTTGTCTGTTATGATCGTCCCATCCACCCCAAAGCCAAGATCCCATCTCTTCTTTGATTCTCCTTTTTCTCCCAGTATAACTAAAAATCCCTCTTTGTTGTCCATAGCTTTCTTTCTCAGTCTCAACTCATTCTGAGCTGCCATTCCCTAGCCTTGCTTTCATCTTCTTTACATTAGAGTTGGTTGGTAAGGTCCCAGGATATCCACATCAATTTGTTCAGACAAACCCTCTTTTTTACTCCTCTCCTTAATTGTTTCACTTTGTATCTTCAGAATTTCATGTCTAGTACATGCCATCCATCTCTTTAGGATGACTTCCTCTGTAGAATTTTTACCCATGGCACTAATATAGCTTTACTCTGAACACTTTGAAATCTGTTTTCTGAGAATCTAAGGTACATGCCAAACTGTAGCTAAGACCTCTTCTTTTCCATCTTAACTTCTAGGAGAGAGTGGTCACTCCCCTCTCAAGGTTCCTATTATTTCCACTCCAGCAACCAATTCCTCTCCATTAGTATGAGATAGATCTAGAATAGATGTTCCCTCTGTAGATTCTCCTACCTTTGGAAGGATGAATGGATCATTAAGGCATTTCAATAAGTTATTAGCTGCTCTGCTATTGGCAAAAAGATGTAGGGTTAATTGAAGTCCCCCTTCACCACTTTATCATACCTCCATCCAAGGTTTTGGACCCATTTTCTGAACTCTTCATCTATTGTCTCTTTCTGGCCTGGTGGTCTGTAGTATGCTCATATGACAGAATCACTTCTGTTTCAACCTCCTTTACCCAAATGTTCTCTGTCATACTTTCACTCTCTGGATTTCCTCACATGATACAGTGCTATCCAGAACCCAAATCACCCTCACCCCCAATAAAGCGTGAACTGGTTTTATTTTTAGAAAATACATATTTAATAAAATTTTTAAAAAAATATTATTTAACCCATCTCACCCCCATACCTGTATGTTTTTTATTTAAAATATTTATTTATTTTAGCCCAACTCTACTTTTTCAGACTGTATTTTTTAAATATAAAATATACCCATCCAGAGTCCATTCTAGTAAAGGGTTTTATTGCCCCAAGACTCAATCTGCCTTCTTTTTTTTTTTT
>JAQQSZ010009901.1:0-12651 GCA_028646595.1 Phalanger gymnotis
GTGTGTGTGTGTGTGTGTGTGTGTTCTGTGGACTGTTTCACAGATGAGTAAAACAATTATTTTTGTCTTTAAATAAATTTTGGAATAAAAGTTAATACTCCATAGGCTCAGAGAAATCATTTTCAGGACACTTCCCAGTAGCAGAAGAGATAATGAATGGATATATCTCATCTTGTTCCAAGATGATTGGAATTTCTTCTGTTAGATCTCTATATTTTGAATTTTTTAAATTTATTTATATAGCTTAGATATATATTAGGTAGCCTCCATTAGGAAAGTTATTTCTGATTTTTTTTAAATATCCAGTGCTTAGCACAGTGCCTGGCACATACTTGGCACTAAAAATGTTTATTTATTGGTTGACGTATGCATTGCCAAGCTACTTTGAGCAGCAGTACTATCAATGATAAAGCTTTTGTTCCAGAATGCATTGCTTAACCTCTATCTTCTTCAATTTCTTCATCTATAAAATGGGAATATAATAGCATCTACTGCACATGGTTGTAATGAGGATTAAATGAAATAATACTTGTAGTGGTTAGCACATTGCCTGGCACACATTAAGGCTATATAAATGTTAGCTATTTTCAAACATAGGAGCAGCTACATGGCACAGTGGATAGAACTCTGGGCATGAAGTCAGGAAGATCTGAGTTCAAATCAAACTTCAGATGCTAATAGCTGAGTGGCCCTGGACAAGTTACTTACCCCTGTTTGCCTCAATTTCCTCATCTATAAAACAAGGTGGAGAAAGAAATGGCAAAGCACTCCAGTATCTTTGCCAAGAAAACACCAGATGGGGGTCACAGAGAGTTGGACACAACTGACATGGCTGAATGACAAGAACAACAACATTATTAAACAAGTCTATGTGATTCAGCCTTTGATTTGACTTTATTGGAAGATTTGGCTAAATTCTTGTCGATATTGCCAATAGATATCCTTTTCATTTCACTCTTGAATTTTGGCCATTTTATAGTCTATATCCACTGGTAAACATCTTGGGTTCCATGTGAAGAAGGGGAAAGAGAATGTAATAAGCATTTATATATCATCTACTATGTGCCAGGCCCTGTGCTAAGCACTTTTACAAATATTATATCATTTGATCCTCACAATAACCTATAGTATTAATGTGACCAAAGATCTTCCCCACCCATTCAATAGGCCTCAGGTGGGGCTAGATGGGAAAGCTGGATTATATCTTTGTAAGTAGGGCTAAAGCCTCTACTTACTAGGTGCTAAGCCAATTTGTGCCTGAAGCCCTCAGGGCCCTAAGGGGGAGTTGCTAAGACCAGAGCCAATGGTCTGCATTCTAGTCAATCATGAATTCAGCCAATCAGAGACCTGAGTTCTGGCCAATCAGATGGCGGCTAGGACTGTATATAAGGAGAGCCCATTGTGTAAGAGAACCAGAATGGAAGAGAGACAGAACTGAAGAGAAGCAGAATTGAGAGCAGTTGAATCGAGAAGAGCTAAAAGGAGACATCAAGAAGACACTGAGATAACAGACATTGAGAGAGAATCAGTATTGAGACAGAGCACAGAACGAAGGGTGCAGAACAAGACAGCAAAGAGCTGAGAATCTATAGTATTGTGAGATTAGAGAACTGAGAATCTAGAGAATCCAGGAGACTGCAAGGACTCTGAGAACTGCAAGGGCTTTCAGAACTGCAGAGAGGATGCAAGCAAGCAGACAGTTAGGATTCATGAGTGATTGTTTACAGGAAGGCCCTAGCCAGGGGGATGGTTACAGGATGATTTTGTTCTTTGCTATAATGCTGTCATATTTCTTTGTTGCTACATTGAGATGGGCTTGCTGGTTTTGGAATATAATTACTGCTATATCAAATTGGAGTTATCAGTCTTGGGATTTTATCCTCTGGAGTCTAAATAAATATTGTACTTCCTCTGCCTTCTACTTAGAGACTTTTCCATACTTTGTGATTCTGAACCATACAGGCATGTTCACAGTCATCCTTGAGGTAATGAATTTTGCCTTACTGATACATAACTGTATGAGGTAAGTGCTATTATTGTCCCTATTTTACAAGTGAGAAAACTGAGGCAAACAGAGGCTAAGTGACATGTCCTGATAACTGTCTAAGTCTGGATTTGAACTCAAGTTTTCTTGATACCAGGCCCAGTACTCTCTCCACTGTGTCACCAGCTGCCTCTAAAAATTTCACCTTGACAAATATAATAACGTGTACTAGTTGTCAAGCTTTACTTTGTTGTTTGGTAAAATGATGTCTCCTTATTCCAAGAATACATATACATGTATATATATATACATATACATATATATACATATATATATATATATATACATACACATTTGCTGTATTTATTGTATGTGATTCAAATGTCCATCAATCCTCTTCTTTTTGATAAGTTTCTGGGGCATCTATAGCATGTTCCTAATGGTGTCTCCATGTGGAGACAATGGGGAGCCTGCTTTACTTCTGAAAGAGTTGTGATGATGTAGAATAGAAATGCCTTAGAAAGACTGTGGGTCATGCATGGATGTTCTATAACTGGTTCCAGTTGGCTAAGTTAATGCTAAAGATTTGGCACTTTACATATAGATGCATTCAAAAAGGTCTATCAGATTTAACCACTTTATCTTTCCCTCAACACTCTTGTTTCACTCACTAACTCTTTCACACATGGTAAATGTTGAAGAGTGGTGGTTATGACTTCATGAGTATAAAAGATCTGGAGAGTATATGGGCATTCTGATGTTCCAGAGTTCACATCTGCTGCTAGACCAGCATCACTCACCCCAAGGGTATGAAGAAAGTAAATCCCAGGGCTTCAGAGTTAGGGTTTGCTACCATTATGGCATTGATGCCCTGATGAGCAAGGAGTGACAATTGAAAAGACAAACATTGGAAACCCCTCAGAGTACTCTCAAGCCCATGAGAGGCAGATATAGCCTATATGGCCTAGGGATAGAAAGGCTAAAGCCTACATGCTACAAGGGGAAATATTATTTTTTATATGGCTGCTTTAACATATGATGAATCCTGTGTTTTGTTAACATTATATGGATTAGGAAGCTTTCCAAATATATTATCTTTTTTTTCATTTTTTAAAAAGGACATTAAGAGTGATATTATGTATATGTCAATTGATTTAAACATGTATTTTTCACATTAAGTTTTGATTCCAGAATGCCATTTTCTTTTTCCATAATGATGATGATGATGATAAATATTTGAACCTTTGCCTCTTGGGCAACCATGCTCTGTATCATGGAGATTTGACACTCAAAAATCAACAGCCCATTTTGCCCCAGAATTTAGCTATTTGGCAGTGTGAAACTTGTTATGAGAGATTTCTAGGAAGAAATAAGATGATAATCTGTTTTGTGTGCCATGTATATTGCTTTTATTCTAAGACACAGCACTTCCCTATACTCCCCCAACCCCCAACTCTTCAAGCTCCTATTATAGGCAATTGTGGTAAGAAGGTGAAGAACAACTTTTTTTTTTCCTGAGAAATGATGGGGTATATTGGGTGAATCTTGTACTACATGTAGGAGCTTTCCTGTATTAAGCTCCTCCTTTCTTGCTTGGTTAAGCTTCTGTTCTTACAGGGTTGCTAGCCACAGCAGCCGTTGCCAACACTGGCTATCTTATCTATAACTCTTTTTCAATTTATATAGTATTTTTATGGTTCAACAATTTAGAAAATCAAATGACCTATTCAAATAATCCTTGTGTAAAACATGAAAATAAGTAGATAGAAATTAGAGGAGGGGAAGAGTAGAAGGGTTTCTGTTTATTTTTGTTTTGCCCTTCTTAGAAGGGAGAGAGTGGAACTTGGACCATTCTAAGTTACATGTTCTGACTTTGATGCTGGGCCTTTTTACAAGTGACGCGTTTGTTTCCCTCCCTCTCCCACACCCCCTCAGGGAATCCATTGATAATAGATGGACAACTAAAAGTTTCTGTTTGGGTTCCATGGCAGAAAGGTGATGGCATGTCAATCAACAAGAATTATTAAGAGCCCACTATGTGTCAGGCACTATATAAGGTACTAGGAATACAAATACAATGAATAAAGTAGTATCTGTTTTCAAAATGTTTACATTCTAATAGACACTAAAACTTCATCAAAGAGTATTGGCCACTGTGGCAGGAACTATCAAACTGTAGAAATGCCTGAGTGGGGGATGTAGAGAGCTAGAAATCTAGTTCTCACTAAAGAGGCATCTACTCTGGACCCATATAGTTCAGTCTTGAAGGAGTCTGGCCTTTAAAGAGAGGAACCTAGGTCCTTCACCTGAACTCTCAGCAAGTTTACACCCCTCATGTAAAAAGGTACTCTAAAGCCTTTGTATGGATCACAACAAAATGTGGCAAGTGCTCAAAACGATGGGAGTACCAGACAATCTTACTTGTCTCCTGAGGAAGCTATATGCTAGTCAAGAAGCAACAGTTATAACTGAACATAGAACAGTCTGAAGGCAGAAAATGAAGAGGAATTAAGAAGCTTCTTGATGAGGGTGAAAGAGGAGAGTGTAAAAAATGGCTTGAAGCTTAATATATATATATATATATATATATACATATATATATGTGTGTGTGTGTGTGTGTATGTATACATATATATATACATATATATATATATATATATATCATGAGAAACAGGTCCAATCACTTCCTGTTAAACAGAGGAAGAAAAAAAATGGAAGACATGTCAGACTTTATATTTTTGGGCTGAAAGATCTCTGTAGACATTAAATTAAAAGACTCTTGCTCCTTAGAAAGAATGGCAAATCTAGAGGGCGTACTGAAAAGCAGAAACATCACCTTGCTGTCAAATGTTTGCACAGTCAAAGCTATGGTTTTTCCAGTAGTAATATATGGACTATGAGGAAAACTGAACACCACACAATCTACACTTTCTAATTGTAGTGCTGGAGAAGACTTTTGAGAGTCCCTTGGACATCAAGAAGATGAAATCAGTCAATAATTAAATTCATTCAGACAATTCGCTGGAAGGACAAATACTGAAGCCTAAGCTTAAATACACTGGCCATATACAATGAGAAGACAGGACTCATTAGAAAAGAGCCTAGTGTTGGAAAAGATTGAAGGCAAAAGGGGAAGTCAATAGCAGAGGATGAGATGAATAGATATTGTCATGTAAGTAATGAGCATGAGCTTGGACAGACTTCGAGAGACAGTGGAGCATAGAAGGGCCTGGAGTGCTGTGGTCCATAGGGTCACAAAGAGTTGGACATTACTGAACAGCTTAACAACAAAAAGGTACTCAATGTACAATATAGATCAAGTAAGTGTAATAGTAATTCTGTTACTGCTTTACATTTGTATGTTTTTAAATGTACACTTATGAATCTGATGCAACTTTAATACAATCCTACATCTGAGGCAGTAAGGCTGTACATATAGAATATAACCAGAATCCTCTGGCTGCTCATATCTTATCTCATATCATATTATCAGAAAAGAATCAGAGCAAAGATGTCATCGGAAAGGGCCCTGCTCCAAGGACAGCATATATGTCCCCGGAAGGGAACCCTCAATTCTGGGCATGCTCTATGGCAAGGCAGAGTGATTTTTACCAATTAGTCATTATAAATAATATCCATACTAATGATCGATTATGATATAAACTTAAACAATTACATCCTCTAGATCAGTATAAACTATCACAGAGAGAATCAGTCTCATTCAGGGAGAGGATAGGAAAATAGCCAGTAGTCTTTAAAGCACTTTAAACAACAAATAATACTTCTAGTACGACATACAATTTTCTATTGGACCTTTCAGGTTAAACCATATCCCTACAATTATTATTCCCTGGAACCCTTTATCATTATTTCAGGTGGGAGGTCATTGTCAGGTTTTGCTTAAGCTCCTCTGCCCTCAATACTTTGTGACTTTACTTCATTTTACGTGGGAAGACCCTTTTTATCCTTAGGCCTCATGTTTTTGCAGCAGCAAAAGCAATCATGGCTGACATTTGTATAAATGTCTGTTAACTCAATTTTAAGGCTTGAAAAAGAGTTATCCCTTTGTAAGGTAGTTGCTACACTGTACAAATTATTATCATCACTATTTTATAGATGTGGACACTGAAGCTCTGGGAAGTTAAATGACTTATCTTAGAGCACAGAGCTAGTAAGTGTCGCAGGTGATATTCTAACTTAAGATTTACACACCTTACTCCAAGAGCAGGACTCTTTGAATAACAAGATTTTATTTAAATAATAACATTTTAAATAAGTATACTATAATTTTCTTTTTAACTATATTGAATAGTTTCATAATCATATAGTGATGATACCTATAATTTTATGATATGACAAAATAAAAATAAAATTGGATTATTAAAGTCTTGATATATTCATTTGTCATTACTGTCTTGAATATAAGAATGTTCTCTATTTCAGCTATCTTATTTTTAGAAAAATGACACTCATTTTCTTCCTTCTTTATAATAAAGTGGAAAACCTCTAATGTTTCTTCTAACTCTGAGATTCTATCATTTATTTCTTTATGCCATTCTTTTTCTCTCTCATTCTTCTTTTTCATCTCCCTCATTACTTTTCCTTTTACCTTGACCTTTCCTTTTCTTCCTGTTTTTTGTCATTTTCATTCTTCCTCTTTCCTCTCCACCTTCAAAATACCTCGATTTTTACATCCTCTGGGTGTTTTAAGATACTTAAATGTTAAGGCTGTCTTATGGTTACTACAGTCATGTTTGAATATAGGTCAATTTGTTTCATTCCCTTTTGACTTCCAGTTTAGCCACAGCTGTAAATTGTTAAAGTTGTTTTAAATTGGTCTTTGATACTTTTGAAAAGAATGAAATCAAGCAATGATGTTAACAGCAAAAGAATAAAAATGGAAACATTAGCAGTTATTCATTTGCATTCACTTATTAAATATACATGGATAAAAACAGTATCTGCAGTTAGAAGAAATTTACTTTAAATGCTATACAAGACAATTTATTTAGATTGCTGTTGATAATTTCCATAAGAACAAGGGATTTTTTTAAAGTTAGAAACTTGGCAGGGTATTCTTTTTCTTTAATTTTGTCTGTTCTAATTTTTCCTTCTTCTGGTATGTGACTTTGGAATGTCTTTGGCTAATTTATAAATACCTTCCTTTCAAACATCAAATTGCACTTAAAAGCTCCAAGTTAATGGGTAATGCCTAAGCAAAGAAATGCCACTTAACTCTTGAGGCATACAGTGTAAAAGTCACATTGTATGACTAGGAGGATGACTCAGACTCAATTATATTAAATAGGACCTTAATGATGCAGGTGGGTTTAGTAACATTCCCCATCTATCTACTTCTTGAAAATAGGACAGGTGACTGTAGATACGCACACAGGAAGAATCACTGGCATATTTTTTTTTCTTTTGAAACAGATCAGGAGAATTGCACCTTGAAATTATACGATTATATTTCATTCCCAAAATATTTAATGTTTTGGAAAAAATATATTGGAGCCAATCCTACTAACAAAAAAAAAGCAACCCAACTACTCATTTTTGGAGACAATTCATTAGGACATAGAAAGTTTAAATGGTAATGTTCTAATGATTACCCTTGATGCTCAAGAAAATAATGTTTAAAAACTAAGAAATATATTATATTCTCACAGGTAACTTCAAGGCATAACCTATGTGAAATGCTACTGAACTATGGGAAAGGTATGATAAATTGCATTTTATAATGAGAAACACAGCAATATTTGAGTTCCAAGTGCACATGTGGGAAGGCCAATGCATTTCGAGAATACTTCAGAAGTCTCTTTTATGGACACATGTATAGTTATCATAGTAAAGAACTTTACTAACTAAAGATTACATAGGCAAACTAGCTTGAAAAAAAATGAACTCAAACTAGACTGTGAAAATGACCAATGGTCTAATTCCAGTATTTGCGAACAGTCATTTTTGTGTTCAAAATAGCTGTCTGACTCAATTAATTTTTCCCTCAAAACAACCAACTCAATAATAAAGTTGCCACCTATTTGTGTGTGTACACAAAAATGAACAAAACATTATGATAGTGTTGACAATAAATAGCGTAAGCGACATTCCACTGAAGGTCATAATGTGCTTTGGATAAAATAAACAATTAACAACAAAACGAATAGAAAAGAAACATGTTAAATGTTTAAAATGCTTGCTTACCTATTTATCTTTTCTACTTTCATTATCTCTCAACTTCCAGATTGTCTTGATAGATGTCTGATGGGGCATTTTAGCTTGGATAAATCATACTTAGCCATATAAAAATAACTTTCTCGACATTCTGAAATAGTCCTGTCATTATTCTAGACTTTAGTCGTACTATAAATCTACTGTATCATGTAACCAATCTGATATTTTAATGTATTCATATATGTATCTATCTATACATCCATCCATCCATCTATCTATCTATCTATCTATCTATCTATCTATCTATCTATCTATCTCTTCTAATCTGAATATTATCCTGCAAGGGGCAAGAATTAACAATTCAACAATTAAAGTGAGTCAAATAACAAGAAAGAATAACCGAAGTACAGCAAACTTTTGTAAAAGGAAGGGGAAAAAATCTGCAAAAAAAGGCACCATGTTTAGATGGGTATCATTGCCCTAATAATTTAATTTTAAATGAAACCAGAAATTTACAGAGATTGAGATACATATCCAACAATTTCAAAGTAAAAATAAGTTTAAAATATATTAGTGAGTCAACATGACAAAACAGATAACAAATGAGACAGAAACAGATTTAAATGAGAATGAGAAAAAGTTTCTGAATGTAACTTGTATTAATATTAATTTTAAAAGCAACTATTCCCCCAACATATTTTATAAAACAAACTCTAACCACCATTTCACCACCTAGTGATATCTGGCTGAATGTCAAGGAATATTTCATTTTCTCTACTCACATTATAATTGAACCATTACATCCCTAAGGTTCAGTAAAATTCTTAAACCATACTTCCCGAGGTAACTTTCCTTCAGAGAAAGGCAATAATAATGCTTCTTATTAAGCTGGTGGCAGGGAAACTCATGGGGATAAACAATGCAAAACACTCTAGGACAATCATATTTTATATCAGTAGAAAGGAAAGGCACCCAGTGAGTCACTCAGAACTAGTCTTTTGAGGACTCACAAAAAAGAACTACACACAATGTCTCAGGGATTGCATCTACTTCTGAACAAATTCATCCCTGTGGGAATTTGAATCTGGTTTCTGAAGAATTAAAATTCATTAAATATTCATAAAAGCATCAAGAGAAAACCTCCTGCACAATTCAAAATCTGATTTTTCACTTATGTAAAAGATATCTTATTAATGTATTTTAGATTTGAAATGAATATGCATTTTATGTAAAAATAACATCTCATGTTTTTAGAAGAAAATACAACTTTTTATGACTCAAACCTCATTGAAGTTCATACATGGTGGTAGAAAAAATAAAATGTGTTTGATTCAATTCCTATATTATAATGTACAATAATTTGGTTGGTTATTACTTCATAAAGTTATTTTCTATTTATAAAATTCTGCCTCCCCATTTTTGTCTGATCTTTTTGAATCCCTACACTTCTCTTTTTTTTTTCGCATGTTTTCCAGGCCATAACAAAGAAGCATACTGTACCTCTTCTGCTGCTGGTTGTTGCAGATGTGGTTGTAGTGGCTGATATGGGAACAGAAGTTGTGACTGTTGCAGTGGTAAGGGAGGGGATGATAGTGGTAGAAAGCAAAGTGTTGGGAACATCTGGTGAGTGGAAAAAACAAAACGTAAAACAAAACAATATCATGCAAACAAAAGAGAAACATAATCATGGTTCAAATTATACGTACATATATATTACATGTAAGTTTAAAATTAATATGCTTTAATGGGCTATTTCAGGTAAAATATTTCACCATAATTCTTGGCATTATATCACTCATTCTCCAACAAGAAGAAGGAAAAATTCAATATCGTTTGGAACTGAAAAGAATTTTTTTTCTTATAAACAAAGAGTGAAATTTAAATGACAAGAATTCCTTTTTCCCCAGTGGACCATTTAAAGAGTCTCACAGAGGGGAAGTAAAATAAAAACATGCTGTGTCAGAGGGAAGACAAAAACACACAAAGACACACATATAGAAATAAAAGAAAAGCAACACCACCATATTAAATCAAAGAAAACAATGTTAACAATGGAAATGCATGTTAAATATCTTTTCTTTTAGGCAAACTTAATGAAAGGAAATAGAATGAGAATAGTCTTTAGTAACTTTAAAAGAAGTCAATATATTTGCACCTCTTCCTCCCCGAGCATATTCTTAAATTACATCTTTCTGTTGAGGTTCCTTGTTTTCCTCGTAGTTCTTACCTCATTTAGCTGGTGATATCTTCTCTAAAGTATCCTGGAATCAGCAGTCATTTCAAAATATATGAATTTATATCATTTTAAAATTAAAATTCTGAAGTAGTTAAATATTTGGTATGACAATCCTTGGTAGCTACTGAGGTAGGTGCTTCAAAAGCAGCATTTATTTCCCAAGCCCTTGATGAGTCAATTATGTTGAATGATTAAAATAAAGAGAGAGAGCACTGCCAATCATAGAACTCTATCTGTGACAGTACAATCCAAACTCATTGTATTAATTCTTTTTAGATACGAAGCTATATAAGACAGTAAATAAACATATATATATATGTATAAATATAAACAAATGAGGAGAAAAAGCTCAAGTATAAAATGAAGAGCAATAAAAATTGGTCTGCTTTTGTTTCAGAACCTATTACAAAAACGAGCAACAAAGAAAATCACTAAAAACCTGAAGTCTGTGGGAATTTGGAGGACCTAAGTTTTACTTAAGGTAAATTCAAATCCTATCTTAAAGTAAATAGGCATGCAATTTACCAAGTGAGGCAATTTAGAAATAGAGTTCATAAATTACTAGTAATTACTTTGCTAGAGTTTTGATTTTATGTGTTTGCTGCAACAATCCTTTTCTTTTTAGGCTGATTGACAGATTATTTTGCTATTAAAAGGTTTCCCATCACCCACTCAGTTAAACTCTCTGAGTCACACCAAGTTTGCTGTTACTTTGCTTCCAACAAATAAAATCATTCCATTTCAGATTCTACCTGTTGCATTTTCTGCACTGGAGATATTTTAAAAAGCTGACATGATATCACTCTCTCATCTTGATTATTGATGTTTACACCTGTTTTTCAACAGGGAAATATTCCCTAGCCAGTCAAATTAAGAAAACAACCTTCTACAAACTCCACAGAGCTACATTAATCACTGGGAAAAAGCTCTGGTGTTGCCTGCAGCGTGACTGCCATTATAATTAAGTAGAATGAGTTTGTGACAAACATTAGAAAAGAATGATCATGTTTTAAAAAACATACACTTTATATTAACTGATTCTTACACTTTCATCCTATAGAGTGTGACATGCCTTACTAAAACAGACATCAGAGGGGAGATACAGGAGAGAGAAAATTGATAACATACATTAGATGGAAAAGCATCTACGTAGTGATCACTTTGAAATAGCAAAGACAAATCTGCAAACAAGCAAAGCAATGCTTGGTTCATAGTAGGTCCCTGATAATTTTCTGTTGAATAAATGAATGAGGCACTATTCTCCAGTGTTATGGGATCTGAAAACACACAATAAAATTAATTCTGTGAACTTGTATATGTGAATTTGCTAACTTGATTCTACTGATTTCCTTTAGTCTCTTTCTCTTCTGCACCATCCAATTCATTTTAATTATAATTGTTTGCTACTGCATAGTGACTTGGACTAGGATTCCAGTGCATCTTAAAATGTCTTTCCATGTCAGCTGTACTGCCTCATTCTTAGAACTCAGAATAGATATTGCTTGGCATTTTTAGTTTACTAGAAATAAAACTTTGCAGTGGATTAAATTTTCCAAGCTTTGCATGGCCATATGGATGGTTAGGATCTCATATTTTGAAATGCAGCTGCTCAACATATTTCCAAGTAATAAAATCACTTTTTTAAAAAACAAGCAAAACAATTGCCTATTTTTTTAATATAGAAAAAGAACTTTTTTTTTTTCATCAGTACCAAGTCACTTTATTGGGATGTAAATGGTGGTAGTTTTTTGGTACAGATTATGAAAAGGTCAGATAACCAAAATATGCATGCACTGAAAGACAGTAGGAGTCACGCCCACAGTTCCCAGGTGTGGGGGAAGCCAGGTGTGGCTTAGCTCTCGTTGTCACTGTCTCCAAGGGTGTGCTTGTCAAAAAGATATTCTGCCATGCCAGAATCGGGGGCCCCCATTTTGCGCAGGTTGGTTACGTGATCACCCAGTTGTTTGATGGCCTTTACCTGTTAGTCCAGGTAGTGGGTTTCGATGAAATCACATAAATGGGGGTCATTCTTGTCAGTTGCCAGCTTGTGCAATTCCAGTAACGACTGATTGACATTTTTTTCCAAGTGCAGAGCACACTCCATTGCGTTCAGTCCGCTCTCCCAGTCATCTCGGTCTGGTTTCTTGATGTCCTGCAGGAAGATGAGGCCCCCGCGCTGGTTCTGCAGTTTCATCAGCTTCTCAGCGTGCTCCCTCTCCTCGTGGGACTGGTGAAGGAAATACTTGGCAAAGTTCTT
>JAQQSZ010009902.1:0-12651 GCA_028646595.1 Phalanger gymnotis
CTAGCTGCCTATTTATTTCTTCAACTTCTTTTACTGTTATTGCCATAGGTTATATTTCTAGCACAGTCAGACAATCACAAAGATACGAATCTAAGACCCCAGTTTGTTTCAAATACTGGTTGTTCCTAGTTTTAGATACATTTTAAGGAAAGGTCATCCTTTTATGCTTGTACTTTTAAACTTGTTTTAAGAGGGCAGCGTCATCTCCTGTGCGCTGCCCCCTGACCACCCCCCCATCCCCACCCCCCGCCCCAGAAGAGCGGAGCCAAGATGGTGGAGAAAAGGCAGAGACTCACCTGACCTCTCCAAATTCCCCTCCAAACAATGCCTCAGAATAAATTCTGGAGCAGCAAAACCCATGAAAGGATGGGATGAAGCATTTTTCCAGCTGAAGTCCACTTAGAACAGGCAAGAAAGGTCTAGTGCACCAGGGTGAGGATAGAGTTCAGACTGCACCAGCCCAGGCCAAACCCCATTGAACCAGCAGCAGGCCTTGGGCATGACTGAATCGGCTACAGCAGTGGCTCCTGCCAGAGCTCTCACTCCACAGGATGGTAAAGGGGTCAGACAGCTAGTTGGAAGGAGATTACAAGGGTCCTTTTGCTGGTACCAGGGGTAATACTTTGTTATATTACCCATACTTGGATCTGGGTCTCAGTTCGAGGGTAAGGAGGAACACTAGCACACTAGAGCTTGTAACTGCAGGAGAGCAGACACCCTGATCACAGTTCCAGGGTAGAAAAGAGTGCTTGCGATAGCTCATAGATTAGAGCACAGGCCAGGAGAGTAGTAAACACACCTCTCCTTAGACCATACCACCTTGGAAAAACTGAAAGCTTGCAAACTCCCAGAACTAGCTCTGAAAACAGTGGCATAAAATAACCTGAACCTTGGGACAGTGGCCCCTCCACCCAAGAAGACGGGCTCACCTTTAATATGAAACTGAGAAACAGCCTTAAAAAAGGAGCAAACAACACAAAAGATCCTGGCCATAGAAAGTTACTATGGTGACAGGGAAGATCAAAACATAGACTCAGAAGAACACAACAAAATCAAAAGTGCTGTATCCAGAGGTGCAAAGAAAAATGTGAATTGGTCTCAGGAACAAAAAGAATTGCTGGAAGAGCTCAAAAAGGGTTTTAAAAATCAAATAATAGATGTAGAGGAAAAATTTGGAAAAGAAATTACAGTGACATAAGAAAAATATGAAAAAAGAGTCAAAAGCTTCGCAAGGAGGCACAAAAAATACTGAATAAAATAACACCTTAAACAACAAAATGATAGAAGAGGCACAAGAATTGAATGGAGAGAAAAATGCCTTAAAAAGCAGAATTGGCCAAATGGAAAAAGATGTACAGAAATGAACTGAACAAAAGAACTCCTTAAACGTACCATTGGCCAAATGGAAAAGAAGGTACAAAACCTCACTGAAGAATCTAATACTTTAAAAATTATAATTGGACAAGCAGAAGCTAATGACTTCATGAGACCTCAAGAAGCAATAAAATAAAATCTAAAGAATGAAAAAAAATAGAAGAAACTGTGAGGTATCTCATTGGAAAAACAGTTGACCAGAAAATACGTACAGGAGACATAATTTAAGAATTATTGGACTACCTGAAAACCATGATCAAAAAAAGAACCTAGACATCATCTTTCAAGACATTATCAAGGAAAACTGCATTGATATCCTAGATCCAGAGGATAAAATAGAAATTGAATCCCCCAGTCACCTCCTGCAAGAGATCCCAAAATACAAACTCCCAGAAATATGCTCCCAGCTGCTGCAGGCGGTATAAAACCAAAAACAACCAGCTCGCAGAATGCTGCAAGCCCAAGTTCTTTTGATCTGCTTTACTAAGGAAAGCAACATTAAGGGGTTAACACCCTTACTTTAATCCAGCATACAAATGTATTTCACTTAGTTCAGGGGAATAAACCAGCACCCTGAACTTCAGAGCAAATACAAACAAATTACAAACAGACGGAGCTTGTCTGATTCAAATTCCAATTCATAGTTACCAGAGTAACCAAGTCCAAACATCCGGGCAAGCTGGAGGGCTCTTAACTACAGCTGCCCGGAGTCTCCACGTCAGTTCGCCACCAAGAGTGACAGCCCTAAGTAAATAGCTCTGTTTTCCCTTTTTATACAGTTTCAGACGTCATCAAACTCATCTGAGCTACCAGAACTTAGGCTCCAATGATTGGCTCTGGTGTTAGTACCACCCTTCATTGGCCCCACCTGGAACCCCACCTTAGTTACCAATTCACACCCACATTGGCTTAGCACCTAACAGATAGGGGTTTGGGCCTGGAGCTTAGCACCTAGTAAGACTCAATCAAAGACAGTGAATTAATCAAATAAAACCTACACGACATAATGCTGAGTGAGTAGAGTAGAGCCAGGAGAACATTATACACATATATTCTGTGGTGACTAAACCTGACACACTTTGCTCTTCTCAGCAACGCAATATGCAGAGACGCTCCAAGGCACTCACTATGGAGAGTGCGGTCTACATCCAGGAACTGTGAAGTATGGATGCAGATCGAGACACACTTCATGCTTGCCTTTTTCTCCACCCCTTTTTTTTTCTCTCTTTCGTATTTGTTGTGTTTCTGGTTTCATTTTTGGATCTATTTCTTCTTTCTCATGATTCATTCCATTGGTCATAATTCTCCACAACTTGACTAGTGTGTAAATTAATTCAATGCCAAGTTATACATGGAAGTTATATGGGATTCCATGCCGTCTTAGGGAGGGAGAGGGGGTGGGAGGGAAGAAAATCTGGAACTCAAAATTATGTAGAATCGTGTATTGCAAACTAAAAATAAAAATTAAAAAAAAGAAATGTCAGAATTTTTCAATATTTTGTATACCTTTATGAATTGTCTCTTTTTGTATTCTTTGTTATAAGTGATTGCTCTGTGGGAGGAAGGATATATTGTTGAATATCGGTTATATAAAAATAAAAAGAAAAATACATAGGTTATATAAAAACAAAAAATATCAATTAAAATTTCATATTTTCAAAAAAAATGTTATTAGAATAGGCTAGGTGCTGAACATGGTGAGGCCTGAATTTAGTGATGGCCATGGGAATAGAGAAAAGAAAAGAGATGTTAGAGTACGACTTAGATTTTCTTGAGAGACAGTAGGTTCCCTTTCCTAGGAAGTCATCAGTTTGTTTCTTTGCAAATTCTACCCATTGTTCCTGATTGTGACCTCTATGGAGAAACAGAACAAATTTCATTCTTCTTTCACATGACAACTCTTCATAACTAAAGTAGCCCTCCTGATTCAAGAGGTGAGGGACAGAACCTCATAATAAGAGGTGAGGGAAAGGAAAGATTTGAAAGCGATGCTGAAGTTTTATCACTCAGAAAAAGATGAGGTGTTTTCAAAGTTGTGAGAGTCATATTTATTGAGTTTGTCTATGTGGCAAAGCATCATATTCCCTGTGGGTTTTGTCCAAGTACAGTTTTTTAAATCAGTCTCGGAGTTAATACTACATTTTTACTAATATGTTTCTCTCATTTATTTCTCTGTACTTCAACGTTTTACAGTTTAACAACATGTTGCTGTACTGTGTACCAAAATTCAGCTTGGTGGGATCTAAATACTCAGTTCGAACTAGAGTTGGTATTGATGGGATGAAAATTGTAGAAACACACAATGAAGAATATCCACACACATTTCAGGTTTCTGGAAAAGAACGAACACTGGAATTACAGGCCAGGTAAGTGAACTATTCCTTTTTGGCAAAAGTCAAAATGTGCCTGCATAAATCACAAGATTGAGTGATTGAAGAAAATATTTCCCAAGTACATTCTATAGATCTTTTGGAGTCTGCTGGAATGCCCATAGGGAATTCTCCAGGGTTAGAAGATATTTAAAGAACAACAAATGTAGAGGATAAGCTAGAAAATTACTGATTGAATGAGGGTAGCAGTAAACTTAAGCAACTTTGCAAACTGTTCTAAAAGGAAGAGGCAGAGTTGCTTAAAGAATGATAAGGTAATATTACATGGTTGGAAATGTAAAGAAATTCAAACTGTGTGATGAGAGAGGAAACGTGATTCATACATGAAATACATGAACATGATTCAGATCAATCTGTAAATCTTAAGTCAAGATGCAAATAGATCAGTATTACAGATATGAAATTACATAGTCAGTACATTTCTGAGGAAGATTTTAAGAATTGTGGGTCTGGGATGTCCTACCTGGAAGGAAAAAAACTGGATTTTTACTCTACAATTTTGAGTGTAGAACAAGATCTTACTCAATTTGGTAAGGACTTCCAAAAGGGTATTGTCTCATGGGCTACATTTTTTGTATTTTCTGACTTAGGGAACAAAGAAATAAATCTTCCTTCCCTTACTGTTTATTTAAATATAGGTATTTGGGTTTTTCTTTGGTTATCAACTTTGTGTTGAAAGCAAGATAAGAACTAAATTTAAAATTTTTTAGAGTTAGAAAATAAGTTGTTGAAAGGCTTTTAAAAAAGGGATGTTTTTGCCTCAATCAGAGCAGACTTGAAAGAATTTATAATGAGTTTCCAATGTAGGCATTTTCTTATGTCTCAACAATTAGAATAAGATAGATCTGAAGTGGCCCATATGGAATTCAGGTTAGATTCAAAGAGGATTTGCCCGAAGTAATTATTATTTTATGTTTGAATCATCTGATTTATCATCTCCTTTCTGGAAGCACTTAACAATAGCAAACATTTTCATTCATGTTAGTCTCGAGTTAAAAACAGAATATTAGTTACATATTCCAACAAAGGAAATATTATAAAGAGCTCCCTAAAATGCCTGTGTGAATAAACTGTGGCTTTATTTTATGTTTTCCTTGAGAATTTTTTTTCAATAAATGTTCTTGGGCTGGTTTGTCACTGTAGACTTTATCATTCCCAGTATTGAATGGGTAGATGGATCTTGGTTTCTTAGATTTAGAGCCACTCTTGAGGTTCCTGTTATGATACCATGTATATAAGGTCACTTAGGGGAGATTATTTGATGGCAATTTCATTTTGTAGGAGTAGAAGCCAGACAAAAATTCACTGTACAGTCCCCTTCCTCCCACCCTCAGGACTGTCCATACTAAGTGAGTAGGTTGAAATTCTTTTAAAAATTTTTCTTTGTTGAATCGCAAGAGATATGTTAAATTTTTATTATGACTCTTTGCCATGCATCACTAAATTTTCTGGAAATTTGGGAATAGGATCCATGTATCTCAGTAAGCTTAGTTGCATTCACCAGTTGTAACTCATTTATATGTAATGAATTTATTTTAAACTTTGCCAATTGATTTTTTAGTTCTGAGCAAGACAAAGAGGAATGGATCAAGGTAAACATGGTTCCTTATCTTCATTTTGCTTTTTCTATATTCAGTATATATGCCTAAGTAATAAATATTTATTATGTATTATTTGGCCATTGGAAATAATTCATTTAATGGTGGGAGGGGGGAGGGCATTACTATACCAGATTTTGTTGTTATTTTGTTTTCATCAGCATTGCATAATACTCCTAATGTCCGTTTTGAATTTTTTACATTTTTAGGCACTTCAAAATACTATTGAAGCTTTCCATCAAAGGCATGAAACTTTTAGAAATGCTATAGCAAAAGATAATGATATGCACTTGGAGGTTTCTGTAAGTTCTTAACATATTTTTTTTGTTGGTGCTATTGCAAATGATTATTGTTAAGGGCTAGCTTCATATGCTTTCTTTGGATTCCTAGGGCATTGGAATTATGAAGTAAGGTGGGGTTTTTTTTATTTTTTATTTGTGTAATTTTTTTAGCGAACTCTTTTCCTATACAATGTCAGAACAGGCTTTTGTTCAAGATCTAATTTTTTTTTTAAATAATTGCTATAATGAGTGATCTTTCCATATATTTTTTAGCTGAAGTCTTCAGAATATCTCTTTACATAGGATTTCAGAAGTGTGGTGTGAACAGTGCAACAGTGTTGTTAGTGGAACTGTCCTTTGGGAAGGCATAGTAATTTTCTCTATTAAAATATTGCACATTTGGATCCCTTGGCTTTTTAGACTGCTGAACTTGGGAAAAGGGCCCCAAGATGGATTCGAGACAATGAAGTAACAATGTGTATGAAATGCAAAGAATCTTTTAATGCACTGACAAGGAGGAGACATCATTGCCGAGCATGTGGACATGTAAGTATCAGTTTGTCACTTGATTGTCATCTTATTACTGGCAATCTCCAATCATTCTGGACTCAGATGGCTCCAGAGGAGAGAGATGTTTTGTTCTATAATAGATTGTATTATAAATAATTGGTAAGAGGCCTACGTTATTTTCACATTTCTTTTTGAGGGGGGAAGGCAGGGCAGTTGGGGTTAAGTGACTTTCCCAAGGTCACACAGCTAGTAAGTGTGTCAAGTGTCTGAGGCTAGATTTGAACTCAGTTCCTCCTGATTCTGAGCCCGGTGCCCTACTGACTGCGCCACCTAGCTAACCCAAGAACTATTTTTTTAGTAACACTTGAAAATGAGTGTCTTCTGTGATTGTACTAAGATTAAAGATCATCAAAACTTTCTTCTGAAAGAATTCCTTTTGTGATAATTTTTTTGGAAGTAGGTATGCTATCATTGTTGCTAGATAATTTTTTTCTGGAATGACATTTCTTCAAGGTTTTATTTTTTTGCTTATCATTAACATAGAAACAGTTATAATTCAACAAATATGTATTAAATGCAATATTTTACTTTCTTTTGACATATTGTTAATATAATAACCTTAATACTTCTCTGCTTTCATATATCTTCTTTTTTCTCTATCGATTCTGTCTTTTTAAAAACCGGTTAACAATTTATGATCATAGATGAAACTGGGAGGTTTACAGTTTGCATTTTTGTGACATAAAATATTTCTAGTTTAGTTTTTCAGTTAAGAAATTGCAAATGTATGGTCTCTTCTGATTCTTCTAAAGTGACTTTACTTCTGATATTCTTGACAATTAAATTCTCCCAAATCACCCCCTGTGTTTAGGCAAATCAAACGCTCTTTATAAAATGAAATACTGCTTTTTCTCAAAAATAAGCTGTTTTTTTCTTATTTTTGAAGGCAGATCCTGTTCATAAAGTCATATAGCCACTTTTCTCCAAATTGGAGAGAAAAGTTCAGGACTATACCGGTAGGGCAAGGTTCCCAGGACTGACAAGGTTGACTAATTGGTCTGATTCTAAAAAAAGAACTTCTGTAAATGTTTCCCTTTTAGACATATCCTCACCCCTTCTCTCTAGAGTCACCAAACAGTAACATTTTTAAATTGACTTCAGTTCATTTAGGGTTTTGAGCAGCTTTTTACTGACCAAGTATCAACATAGAGTCACAGGAAAGATATTTCCATTGTTTCGGCTATTTACTCACCCAAAAACCAAAAAGAAATCATTAAGTGCACTCTTGAGTTAGATCAAAGCATCCTTCTTTTCCAAAAAAAAAAAATACTTAGGCAATTCATTTTGCCACAAATTTGAACATTTCATTTCTCTAGTGCAATGGTTTTCACCACACTTTGGCAGTGTGGTGAAACCTACGGACTCCTTGGAATATTGTTTTAAATACATAAAGTAATATGTAGTATTACAAAGGAAACCAATTATATTAAAATACAATTATCCAATTAAAAAAACCCACAAGTTCATAGTTTTTTGGTTACAATGGTCTTGCGACCTTGTGGTTAAACCCTACCAAATAGGAGAATAACCTGTACAAGAATCAAGCACTCTTTAATGGCCAGGAAGATCTCTTGAAAAGTTGTAAGGTACTTTTGGGGAGGGTCTTATGACCTTGCTTCCATATACCCCTCTTTATTTCAGACGTTCCATTAACCTCGAGGTTAGTCACTCCAAGTAGGCCTTTATATCTGTAAACAAAATGTTCATATACATTAAACAAGCCTAAAATAAGCAGTGAATAAAATGCCAGACTCTAGCAACCAATTAGTGGTTCCTGCAAAGAGAGGAATGAGGTTCATGGAATTCTTAAAGGAATTAGGAACAATTAAACTCTTGCCAATGCACTGAGCTAGATATGTTATCTAGTACTAAGAAGAAGGTTAGAAAAACATTGCTGTAAAAAAAAAAAAGTTGGCTCACTCTCCCTTGCTTTCAGAGCATACTGAGTTGTTTCCTTTTGAGATCATCTGTGGTACAGTGAGACTGAAAATAGCTTAGTCCCAGACTGAATTAAGTAACTTTTAGCTGTTAAAGAAAAGGCTTATACTGACATAGTTTTATGTTTGCAATGTACAATTTGGGTATAAAAAGAGACACGTACACATACTTCTTAGAATGTTTAATTTTGTTGTTGTTCAGTCCTTTCAGTTGTGTCCAAGTCTTCATGACCCTATTTAGGGTTTTCTTGGCAAACATACTAGAGCGATTAGCCATTTCCTTCTTCAGCTCATTTTATAGATGAGGAAACTGAAAAAAAAAGTGTTAAGTAACTTGCCCAGGGTCACACATCTACTAAGTGTTTTAAGGCCAGATTTGAACTCACAAAGTCATCCAGACTCCAGCCCCCACACTCCATCTACTGCATCTCCTAGCTTCCCAGTGTTTTTAAATATGTTTGGCCTTTCCCCTAAATGGTCAGATTGTGTGATCATAAATGATGAGTCAGTATTAATGTAAAGCTCTACTCCATAAAACCTCTTAGAGATTTCAAAAGATATGTTACCTCGATTAATGGGCAATACAGTAATTCAGAGATGAGGGATACTATGCCATCATGGCATCTGTTTAAATGTTGGAATCCTACATATGTTACCATTTAACAGTTGAAGGAAAACTTACTAATACTATATTTTGCATTACTCGCACAAATCTCCCAAATAAATTCTTTTTTTTTTTTTTGAGAGGGCAAGGCAGGGCAATTGGGGTTAATTGACTTGCCCAAAGTCACACAGCTACTAAGTGTGTTAAGTGTTTGAGGCTGGATTTGAACTCAGGTCACCTGACTCTAGGGCCAGTGCTCTACTCACTGTGCCACCTAGCTGGCCCCCCTAAATAAATTCTTATTAAATTATATTTATTCTAAATTCAAACATGGTTCTGCTTGAGAAATATGTCCAAAGTCATGAGTGGAGTCTGTCACTTTGGATATTTCTCTCTCACGGTAAGCAATTTTTGAATTTAGGATAATCATAAAATAAAAATTGTTTCTGGCAAGCTTGTGTCATCAGTGTAGAGTAGAGGGACAGCCAGGTAGTGCACTGGACACAGCAGTAGAGTCTGGAGGATCAGAGTTCAAATCCAGCTTCAGACACTTGATACTTTCTAGCTATTTGACCTTGGGCAACTAACTTAACCCAGACTGTCTTGCCACCTCCCAAAAAAAGCAATGCAGAGTACAGTATTAAGAGTCACTTTTCCATATAAGACACTCTGCTGGATGGTAAAGGAAAGGTAAATATTTGCTTTTCTATCAAACTTATGACCCAGTACAGGAGGTCAGAGACAGATAAAGGTACTACAGTGTAAAAGAAGGACAAATACCATAAGAGAAGATAAACCAAGTGCCATGGGAGTACAGAGAAAAGAGAAGTCACTTCTTTCTGGCTAGATCAGTTTGTGATTGCAGTTGTGCTGTAACTTGAAATATGGGTCAAATTTCAACAAATGTCAGAGAGAGGACAAAGTGAGGATGGGATAGAACAATGGGCATTCTAAACAAAGGGAGCACCTTTAGCAGAAGGGGGAAGTGGAATAGTTCAGGATATATCTACAAAATATCTAATGGTCCAGTCTAACTAGATAGAAAGGAGCAGTATGTTGGGAGAAATAGAAGAAGGTTTAATAGGTGCCTTGGAGACTAGTTAATTGAAGGCCTTAAATACTCTTGTATGGGATTTGGATTTTATGGTATGGCATGGTAGAGTCATTGATGACCGGAGTTATAAATTTGGGAGGTGATAAATTGAAGTCATGTGAATTTATTAGCACCAAGGTGCGATGGGTTTAGAGAACGAAGAAAAAGCAGTAATCTACATCTTTAAGGGAAGTAGGAGAATAAAGATACCAGAGAACCGGGTCCCAAAATCAATAAGTCCAACCCATCGAAACAGCAAACAAATTCCAGAACCAATAAGTCCACTTTATCATAACAGCAAGGAATCTAAAAAATGACATCACAGCATGGAGCCAAGCCATCCCATAACTTTCCTAGCCCCTGCTGGGGCCTTGCTACCAATAGTAACTCACAGTACAGCTACCACACAAATGCTCAGTCCCCTACCTCTAACTGCTCTCTCTGCATTTCCTGTGACACCCTTTCCTTTTCCTCTCAGCAAGCTTCTCCCACCACACATGTGACTTAGGCTTCCTGTGATGGAAGCAGGTCACATGACCTATTAATGGGTGGGGAAAATCTTCAAATATAAATTGTTGTTACATTTGATGAGAAGTGTATCTGATTCCCTTCACCCAAACTCAAATATTTCCTGTGCAACATCATTGATTTTCATGGAATAATCAGAGCACATCACTCCTCTCAAATTGATTAAGAATTTGTTTGCACTAATTTATATCTCTTTATTGATTCAATACAGCTATCCAGGGATGGGGTTAAAACCCTGACTCTTATTATAAAAATAATTTTTTTTTGGATTCAGTAGAACAAATTTTAATCTTAAAGGCCAATCTATCAAGGTGTCTCTTATGCATGGGTTAAGAACATGCAAGATTTCCTACTAAATATAAGAACCAAACTTTTAAAAATAATCTCCTGATCTTTGGTCTAAAAGAGATGGCCAAATGACAATCCTTTTATCAAAATGCTGCCATGATTAATAAAATGATTAAATTACAGAGAAAAAAGTAATACTCTAATTATCAGTATCAACTAAGGCAAAAGACAGGGAAACAAAAGTTTAACAAAACTGTTTAGAGGATATATTAACGTAATGTGAAGTGGAATGCTTAATGGTTATGAGGTTCCATATGTTCTTGTTTGTACATGGCATTCTAATAATTGTAATAAAGTCTGGAATACTATGCAGCCTCTCAATTTGGCTTAGTCTACACAAGAAAAATGAGCTTGGTGAAGAAAACCTATTGTCCATTTCCATATTAACTGTGTTAAACAGTTAGGTAACAACCACTGCAGATAATCAGTGAGCTAGAGGTGTATAATTGAACAGGAGAAGATAGACTAGATAACTTTGTGGAATTTAAGTAGCACTTTCAGCAATACCAGCCTCCTTTTTGAAACAAAAACCTGTGTTTTGAAAAAATACCAGTATTATTTCAACCAAGATTTCTAAAACACCATAGTCTCAAGAATCAAAATTTCAGGTGGCTGAAGAGAGACATATATAGAGTGTATTAAATTTTTAAAAAATTTGGTCACACTGTCATTTTGTCCTCACCACAGTCCTGTGAAGTAGGTATTGCAGAAAATATTATCCCCATTCCATAGGAAATTGAGGGTTGAAATTTCTCACACAACTCTTAAGCTAGATTTGAACCCTGGTGTTTCCTGAATCCAAGCATAGTACCTTTTCCACTAAAGCATTTGGTGTCATCTGATATGGTTCTAGTTTTCCTTGATGTGGACCTTCACCCTCCCCATTGTCCTAGTGTTGAGTTGTTGTTGTTGAGGAGTCATTTTCAATCATGTCTGAATCTTTGTGACCCCATTTGGAGTTTTCTTGGCAAAAATAATGGAGCTGCTTGCCATTTCCTTCTTGAGATTTCTTTGCCAAAACTTAGGGTCAAAAGAAAGTAAATCCTTCTTCCTTTGATGAGCCCTGTCTTCCCAAGAATTATTAAAATTATCCAGTACAATTCTCAGTGGATCTCCCAGAGAGGGGAAAAAATAAGGTCAATAGAAATTTGAAGCTTTTTCCCAGTTTCTTGAGATTTCACATAATTCACAGTACTAGAAGACAAATTCTGGGCTTTTTCTTCCATTTCTTGGCTCATTTTTTTGCTATTTGATTACTCTCTTCCGCTACTATTTCTATCTCCTACCCTCCCCCCCACCTTAGTACCCAGAGTTCCAGCTACTGCCTGGTCCTGGAAATTGGCATGTTGAGGATCTCTTCTTGATTCTATCAACCTTTCTGCTATTCTATCTCAAGAGCACATATATTTACTTCCATCTTTACTACTGTGGCTTCCTAAAGGAAGAACGCATTTGAGACCATTATCCAAGAAATCATCTATTATACTCCACTACTATATCTCGGACCATTTAATTCCCTCCTCTTTTCAGGGCTACATGGTTCCTTGCAAGTTCTTTGGAGGTTCAGTGTGATGCACTAATTCAAGCTTCTGTGCATGTTCAATTTTTCAGTTCCAATTCTTTGTGACCTTATTTGGAATTTTCTTGGCAAAGATACTGGAGTGGTTTGCTGTTTCCTTCTCCAGCTCATTTTACAAATGAGGAAACTGAGGCAAAGAGACTTGCCCGGGGTCACATAAGTGTCTGGGGCCAGATTTGAACTTAAGAAGATGAGCCTCCTTAGTCCAGGTCTAGTACTCTATCCAGTGTGCCACCTAGTTGCCTAAGCTCTGGTTCTTTCCATCTCTGGCTGTGTCTGTTCTCCCTGTTAAAGTTCAAGTCCTACAGCATAGATCAGGTATAAGACTAGTCATGACTCCATCAATCCT
>JAQQSZ010009903.1:0-12651 GCA_028646595.1 Phalanger gymnotis
TTATTAAGTGTATGAAGTACAGAGCCCTATGTTAGGTACTTTTTATTATAAGAAGATTAAATTAAACAGGCTTTGCATTTTGGGAGCTTGCAAGTTAGCAAGATGCAAATAATACAAGCACAAATAATTATACAAATAATTTAATATTAAAAGTGAGGCAAAAGAACAATTTGCATATGGTGTCTTAAGGTGGGAAAGATTGTCACCAACAGGAAAGATTTCATGGAAAAAAATGGATAGTTGGAGAGAGAATGAGAGAGAGAGAGAGAAAGAGAGAGAGAGAGAGAGAGAGAGAGAGAGAGAGAGAGAGAGATGGATGGGATTAAAGCAATTAGCAATTCCTAATTAGGTGTGGTGAACCTTCAGCCTTGAGGCCACATGTGGCTTTGTAGATACTTAAATGTGGCCTTTTGACTGAAGACACATTTTACAAAACTTCAAATTTGGATTTATTCCAAAGACCACACTTAAGTATCTAGAAAACCACATGTGGCCTCAAGGCTGCAGGTTCCCCACCCCAGGTATCTGATAGGCATTGTGCTGAGAGCCAGAAATAAAAATACAGTAGAATAAGAAAAGGGGGACTAACTTGCTGGTGAAGAAGTAGAATAATTAGGAAGGTAAGTAAGCCTGGCTCAGGCCCTTGATGAACTGGTGTTTCCACTTAACAGGTCACTAAACAGGAAATTGGTCCCAAAAACATTCAGGCAAAGTTGGGCAAGATTGCTAGGAAGAAATGAGATTGGTTCAGAAAGTGAGTTGATTAGAAGATTATATTTGATCCTTAAAAAATGATTGGATTTCAACAGTAGTTAGCATGGCATTCCAGATGGAGCAAATCACATAAATAATGACATGAGGGAAGATAGTACAGGCCATTTATGGGGGGATGGCAAGTAGTCCTGTTTGTTTAGAAAGCAGCACACATAAAGGGTAATACCAAAAGGTTGGAAAAGCAAAGCACTCTAATGTTGTGGAAATCTTTCAATACCAAACAATAAAATTTAAGCTTCATTCAGTTGTCAAGAGGGAGTCATCAAAGAACTTTGGTCAGAATAAGATTGTGATCAAATCTCTGTGTGAAAGATGGCTTGGAGAAAATGAAGGAAGGAGCATGAATTAACAGGCTATTGTTATTATGCAGTTCATGGGATGTTAAAATTTGAAGTAATTTTAGAGATCATTTATTCCAGTTCCAATTCATTTTAGAAATGGATAAATTGAGGCCCGGAAATGGGAAGTGGTTTGCATGAATTTTTTTTGGTTTTGGCTCTCTCTGATTTCCTTGTTGTTGTTGCCTTCTGATAAGTACTTCTACCAATGCGAATCAGCACATTATCTACAATTTATCATCTAAGAGAGTTGCCTATGGAAGAGAGAGCTTTAGTCACTTGCCCTGGATCATATTGGGTCATCTTGTGGCAGATGGAGGATTTGAACACGAGTATTCCTTAATACAATGTCCATTTTGCCAGATTACTTCTCATTACATTATCCAATATTATTTAGGTATTAATGTAGCAGGGCTAGAATTATAATGGTCCAATGGCAAAGGCATGAGGACTTGAAATATGAGGATTTGGATTTGAATTCTGGTCCTGCCATTTACTGCCTTAGTATTTTTGTGTAAGTTATCCATAAAATAAGGGGGTTGTATTCAATGACCTCCAAAATCCCTTCTAGATCTAAAATTTTGATCTTATTTATTTGTATCTATAGTTGTATGGAAATACCAAAATATTCCTTACACCAGTCTCCTTTCCTTGCTCCCAATGCCATTACCCTTATACATTATGCTACAACTTTATTACTCAATGTAATGTGGTGAAGGACCTTTGGGGTGTGTGTGTGTTTTTGTGTCTGTGTATGTCTACACACATATAAACATATATATGTATACATGAATATACATATATGCATATATAAAATAATATCGACATATATCAAAATTATCTAAGTTAGCACATAATTAATAATATAAAAAAGCCAAAAAGAGCAATGCAAGAGATTCCAGGATAGAAAGATCATTAAGAACACTGATCAAGGAAAGTACTGGCCTTAATCTGACTTCTTTTCTCAACAAACAAGAGTTAAGATCTGTAATTTTTAAACAGTAGGGTACAATGAATACTATGGAAATGTTTTATTTGATTGCACATGTATAACCTATATCAGGTCACTTACCATTTCAGGGAGGGGGGAGATGAGGAAGGGAGGGAGGAGAGATAACTCAAAACTTTAAAAAAATGAATATTAAAAATTATTCTGACATGTGATTGTGGAAAAATAAAAACAGTAGGACAAATAGCAGGCTACATCTTAGTCTAATGAGTTCACAGAATTTGAATGGAGAGAGGATGAAAGAGGGTACTTAATGAGAAATAAACACAGATTAGGGCCAGCATGACATGGTGTATAGAAGGCTGGCTTTGGAGTCAGTCCTGTCTACAGTACAGAATAATTGTGTGATTTTGAGCAGCCATTCAAATTCAAAGTACTGCAGGGAACTCTAAAACTAGGTTTCATAGACACCGATTAATGGAATTTTCACATCAAAATTTTACTGCACAGAAGAAATGGGTTCAAATACTGTCTCTCCCATTTGTTGCCTATGTGACTTTGAACAACTAACTTAAACATCCTAAACTTTTATTTCCTAATTTGTAAAATGAGGTGGTGAGACTAGATAGACTCCAAAATTCCTTCCAACCTTAA
This sequence comes from Phalanger gymnotis, assembly GCA_028646595.1. Classification (NCBI taxonomy): domain Eukaryota; kingdom Metazoa; phylum Chordata; class Mammalia; order Diprotodontia; family Phalangeridae; genus Phalanger; species Phalanger gymnotis. The sequence continues at coordinate 2,716 of JAQQSZ010009903.1, forward strand.
ATCTGTGATCTGAGAGAACCACAGTTTTCAAACAAGAACAAAATAAGCAGATGGAACTTGGGGGAAATATATAACATAGTATAAACAAATAATCAACATTACTTTTGCATATTGATAATATCATTTCAACATGGACTAAATATTCCATCTCAACAAGCATTGTGACAAAGAGAATGCAAGTAGATTGTAAACAACTTTTCTAAGACTCTCTCAGGCTTGCTTGACATGAAGTTACACTAAATGAAGAAGAAAATAATGAGACAAGGAAAAAATGAAAGATCAGGATGTGGGGAAAGAGAGAGAGAGAGAGAGAGAGAGAGAGAGAGAGAGAGAGAGAGAGAGAGAGAGAGAGAGAGAGAGAGAGAGAGAGAAAGAAAGAAAGAAAGAAAGAAAGAAAGAAAGAAAGAAAGAAAGAAAGAAAGAAAGAAAGAAAGAATGATGGTGGTCCTATTGCAGCTGATGTCCTGGCTCAGAGATGAAGAAGCTGCAGATGGTCTGGAAGGGTTACATAGTGTGTGTGTCTGTGTGTCTGTGTGTGTCTGTGTCTGTGTGTCTATGTGAAAATCATGGATATAGAGTCCCATGTCCTTCCCAATAAACTCAGCATAGTCAGGTCAATGTAAAAAAAATTTTCTTCTTACTAAAAGAAAATCTTCCCTCTTACTAAGGTTTGTACCTTCTGTTCTTTGGCACTCTGTAAAAACCAGAGGCAAAAATCACAGCTTTTCTAGTCTGGGTTCTCTGTCATGTATTGTGGTTCAACTAATGACAGATTGATTTTGATTCAGGGGATCTTGTCCTATTAAGGACAATCATGACTCTTCATGATCTCTTTTGGAGTTTTCTTGGCAAAGATACTGGAGTTGTTTGTCATTTTCTCTTCCAGATCATTTTATAGATAAGGAAACCGAGGCAGACAGGGTTGAGTGACTTGCCCAAGGTCACAGAGCTAGCAAGTTTCTGAGGTCATATTTTAACTCAAGTCTCTTTGACTACAGGCCCAGTGCTCTATCCATTGCACCACCTATATGGCCCTTAATCCAGGCATATAATAGCTAACGTTGATATAATTTTCAAAATGCTTTATATTTCTTATCTCATTTGATCTTAGTAACAATTCTATTAGGTAGTTGGATTGTTATTAATATTTTACTATGGAGAAAAATTAAGCTGAGAGAGGTCAGGTTATTAGCCCATGGCAACATAGCTAGTAAATTTGAATCAGGATTTAAATTCAGATCTTCTTCACTTAAAATTCAGCCCCATATCCACTACAAACTATTACCTTGCTGATGTCTTTTCCAGGAATTGTTATCTGTCTGGAATTGTAGAAAGTATAGTATCTCTTTCCTTTCAAACAGTCAAATAAAATATCAATCATCAAATAAGGAAGAGATGGGGAAACTTGCTTCTTCTCACAATTGGAATGGATTAGAAGATAAATATAAAATATGGAGGTAGGAATAGGAGAAATGAGTATCTTATGAACCTTAATCTTTTCTGAAGTATACATAGTCAAAAATTTGCTAGGAGATGGGGAGGGGGTAGGAAACAAACATTTATTAAGCACCTACTATGTGTCAGGTGCTTTGCTAAATATTTTATGGATATTATTGCATTTGTATAGAAATATTCAAAACTCTACACAGAAATATATGGACATAGGGACAGGGGAGAAGGGACATTAAGAGAGAGGATGTAATCAGATATGTTAAGGTCAAGGGGTTACAAGTAAAATGAACTTCAACTTGGTGTGGAGTAATATAAGGTGAGGAATAAAAGAACAGAAAGAAAGTTCAAGAACCAGTTACTGAACTTTGATAGACTTATGAACATTGGTCAATGCATGATCAACCACAGTTTCAGGGAATAATGATGATGCATTCTATCCACATCTTGATAGAGAAGTGATACGCTCAAGATTTAGAAGGTAACATAAATTTTTGGATATGGTCACTGTAATAATTTTTTCTCTTAAATATTTATATTTGTAATAAGAGATTTATTTTTCTTTCTTTTTCAAATGAAGGAAGGAATAGAAGGAATAGTAAAAGTTACCAGAAAAAATTAAATAAAATTTTAAAAAGAATTAATGATTAAGGTTTAGATAGATGAAGAGAAGAGGTAAAAATACATGGAATATGACTAGTTCAATTAGAAATTACTATGTTGATTTATGCATTTTTCATTCTTAGAGGATAGATAGAGGAGAGATAGAAAGGGAAAGAGTAGAAGTATAAGACATGATGGAAAGAAAATATCATTAAAAATCATAACCACAAATATGAGTGGAATTGATTCGCCCATAAAATGGAAGAGAGTAGGAAACAATGGATGAAAGCAGATCCTAATAAATGAAAGCAGACTCTAATAATGCATTATTTTTTAGAACCTCACAATACAAAAAGATTAGCACAGAACTAAACTGAGAGGTTAAAGTAAATGTGTTATTTCTCAGGCAAATTCAAAGAATCCATTAGTGGTAATTATTATTACTAATAAGGCAGCAAGAAAAACAGACACAATTAAAGAAAATAAGCAGAGAAACCACATTATGCTTAAAGACACAACAATAAATTGTTTTTATATTGATAAACAAAAAATATACATAGAATATACAAATATATGTATGCATTTAGGTGTATGTGCATATGTATGTTTATGTATATATATATATATATACATATGTATGTGTATACATGTACACACATATCACTTGTTATATATGCACTGAATGGTCTAATATCTAAATATTGGAAGAAAAATCTGATCAAAATATAGAGAAATAGAGAAAATATCATATTAATGGCAATTATTTCAAATCAAGACAAATATAAGAAAAAGAATGAATTTAAGTAAATGAACAAAATGAATTTAAGTAAATGAATAGAATTTAAGTAAATAAACAGATATGGAGATATGAAAGCTATATAAAGACTATTGAATGGAAATAGAAAGGGATATATAGTACTTATTTCCTTGGCTGTGCATGTCATTTGAGGGGGGGGTGAAGATCATATGCTAGGACACGTTAAACTCATAAAAAGATGCAGAAAATGCTAATCCACCAAAGTCTTTTAAAGAAATTATTAAAACCTAAATTGAGAATAAATAATATAATCTTTTAAAAATTGGTCAAAGAAAAGAAAATAGAGAGTCATCACAGAAAATGACAACAATGATACAACATAGTGGACTTTTGGGAGACAGCCAAAGTAGTCAATAGGGGAAAATTTATATATTTGAACACATTCATCAACAAAACCAATCATTTAATCAACAAATTCTTATGAAGTGCTTACTATGTCTGATGAAGTGTATTAATCAGTGCAGATGCCACAAAAATAGGAAAAACAATCCTCGTTTTATAATTTAATGAGGAGATAAGAAATGTAAAGCAGCATGTACAAGGTAAATACAATTAGACCGATTGTTACCTTAGAGGGAATGTAACTAGCTCCTGGAAATATCAGGAAAGTTCCCTAGAAGAGTAAGTGGAACTTGATATGTGTCTTTAAAATTTAACTAAATTTAATTGTCATTAAAAATCACATATTTTTCTCCATCCTACTTCCTCCATTTGGGGAGTGGGGGAGAGAGACAGAGAGATGAGAAAGAGAGAGAGAGAGAGAGAGAGAGAGAGAGAGAGAGAGAGAGAGAGAGAGAGAAGAAGAAGAAGAAGAAGAAGAAGAAGAAGAAGAAGAATTAAAGAACAAGAACATGAACAAGAAGAACAACAAGAAGAACAAGAAAAAGAAGAAGAACAAGAAGAAAGAGGAGGAGGAGGAAGAGGAGGGAGGGAGGAAAGAAGAAAGGAAGGATGGAAGGAGGGAAGGAAGGAAGGAAGGAAAGAAGAAAACAAAGAAAGAAACAAAGAAGGAAGGAAGAAAGGAAGAAGAAAGCACTCATAACAAAAATAGTCAAGCAAAAGAAATTTCAAATTGGTAATCTCAATAAATACGTCTCTCAGTCACACTTTTTTTGGTCCATCACCTTTATATTAGAAGGTGGGTATCATGTTTCATTTTTGGCCCTCTGAAATTGTGGTTTGACATCTTATTGAACACAGTCCAAATCCTACAACTTTTAAAAATATTAATACTAATATCACTATTATTATTATTAATAATAGCTATTATTTATGTGCTTAAAGGCTATCAAGTGCACTACAAATACTATCTATTTTTATCCTCACAGCAATCCTTAGAGTAGATGCTATTATATCTTCATTTAATACATAAGTGAATTGAGGCAGACAGAGGTCAAGTGACTTACACTGGATCACACAGTAAGTAAATGTCTGATACTAGATTTAAACTGATCTTCGTAACTCCACATACAAAGCTCTATTTCACCAACTAGATCTCTTACAATATTGTTATTATTTTATATACACTAATAGCTGTATCTATAATATGTTACATATAGCCATATATCATCCCAGAATCAAACGTGGACTATCAGGATAATGATGTTAGACACACTCCTCTGATACTGTCCATGGAGGCATTCAGATGGACAACTGATGAAAGCATTAACCATTTGTTTTTCCTTTTTGGCTATTTTGCTCTTAGTTTGACTCCTTCACTGATAGTACCCAGTGAAAAACAATACTATAAAAGCAGAGGTCTTTAGTCTTCACCCTTCCAAGACCACATGGCTGTGAAACACATTTCAGTCCATTGATTCTTCATTTAGTGTTTTCTGCTTTAGTTTAAGAATTTGGAGTACAGACATCCCAGCGTACATGATTTGTAATCTGCTCATCTGTAGCAAAGAAGAGCAAAAAGTGGCCTTCAGGACCCAAATCAAGGGAAGAGATTAAAAATCATCCACATGTACATGAGAACTTGGTGGAAGTGTTGTTTCACAAAAATTGTTCTAAGTGAGCCAACATTCTCCTGAGACTGATATGATTTAAGGGAGAACATAGACCTGACATGTTGGGGAAAATGTTTGTACTTTTGTCATTGCTGTATCTTAGAAGTAAATATACAGCTGTAAAACTTGAATGATGTTAAATGTTTAAATAGAACTGAAGCACCTAACAGTGAGGGACAAAGAGCTGGTAATGACTATGGCTGATAGCATTCGAGAAAAGACAAATTAAACTCCTTAGGGTTACTTCTCAGACCTTGCTAGGGTAATGTAGTTGGCCCAGTTTGGGTAGTATAAACCAAAGTTAAAACAAAAAAAAACCTTAAAAAACTTAAAACCTTGAAAAGGTTGTATGTAATAGAAATTTATGGTTTCATATACAATCTTTTTCTATTCTTTTTCTATGGAAATGTTTATATATAATGTTATTTGTTAAATTCATGATAGAAGTAGAGAGCTACAGTTTGGACATGGGATTGCCTTTGTACAGAGAATTTCTAGCTAAGATAACTCCCTCTACAAATGCATGTTGATAGCTTCTCTTCAATTTATAGTCTTAGAGAATTTCCTAGAGCACTTAGAGTTTTTGTAACTTTAGGGTTACACAGTGTGTCCCAGGCACTCTTTTTCTGCCATGCTATTGTACATTAAATTTCACAGGCATACAACAATGAGGTCAGCACCATGGCTCTGTAGACCTTCAGTTTGGTAGTAAGTCTAATACCTCTTCTCTCCCATACTTTCCTCTGGAGCCTCCCAAACACTGAGCTTGCTCTGGCCATGGTAGAGTCAACCTTATCATCAATGTGTACATCCCTGGAAAGTACACTACCAAAGTAAGCGAACTTATCCCCAGAATTCAAAACTTCTCTATTTTCTGTAACTGATGGTTCCATTTTTAGATGGTGTGATGATGGCTGATGGAGCACGTGTGTTTTCTTGGTGTTAATTGTGAGTCTACCAGCACCATGCCAGGAAACTGAATTGCTTCCATTTGAATTGTCTTAGGAAGATTCTGAAGATCACCCGGCAGGATAAGGTACCAGACACTGAGGTCCTTACTCAAAATAAACTGCCAAACATTCAAACCCTGCTTCAGAGAATGCAACTCCAATGGACTGGCCATGTTGTTCCAATGCAAAATGTGTGCTTGCCAAAAAGTATTCACATGTTGGTGAGAAGAAGCAATACAAGGATATTCTCAATGTCTCCCTCAAGAACTTTGGAATTGATCATGTGATCTGGGAGACATTGGAACAAAGACCCCTTAGCAGGACGTGCACACATCAGAGAAGGTGCTGTGCTCTACGAGCAAAGCAGAATTTAAACAGTTCAAAGGAAATGCAGGATGGACAAGTTTGGAATATCCACCCCAAATTTTCACATGGGCTATTTGTACCCTATCTGGTGTAGAACATTCTGAGCTCATATTGGCCTGCAGACACAATTGGATACATTGAATTTTGATTCAATCATAGTGATGTCATTTTGGTCCTCTTTGAAAATGAAAGACAACAACCAACTGTTGTACATTAGAAAAACAAACAAACAAAAAACTATACAATGGTAGGAGAGGAAATCATAAAAGTTGTCACTAAGGAAAAGGGCATGGTACAGTGGAAAGACTTGACTTTGGCTAAAGTCAGAGGATCCATGTTAAAATGCAAGTCTGCTTCCCTCAACGATAACACTGACAATTCATATGATCTTGGACAAGTCCCTTAACCTTCTTAGGCCTTAATTTCCTGTAAAATGAGGGTGATGGATTAGAAGGTCTCTGAGGCACATTCTAGCTATAGTTTCATGGAACTATAGGTGCTTCTAAAATGTAACCTAATGAAATACACTTTTCTTTTATATGACTAATATGCCTTGTGTCTCCCTCACTTCTCCCACCCACTCACAATCACTGCAAAGCTTTGTTTGGGGCCTGTTCTATCTGGTTGTCAGTCTTTAGTCCTTTTAATTTCTTGAGCATTTGTATAACAGGACATAATGCTGCCAAAATATGATGGCAAAGCCTAGGCTATATTATGAGCATGTTGACCTGCTGGTCATACCAAAGAATTTTAAACATTTCTGGTTTCAAATTGTTTTTTATTTTTGCACTCAGAAATGGAAAAGTAAGGGAAAAGTGACCAAAAACAAGATAAAATGCAAACACCTCTGGGGCACTCATTTCTGATGGAAAAAGGGGGTCATAGCTGAGAAACATTATCCTCACGCTAGAAACAGTAAGGTGAGCAAGGTCTAATCCAAGGCTTCAATTTATTCCCGTCCTGGCAGTGGTGCCAGCAGGTGCAGTGGGGTCACAGTGGAAGTGACCTTCCATTCCATTCATTAAGCAAACATTTTCTGAGTCATGCTTCCAAGACCTGTGATTTATTCTTCACACACTCCACCTTCTGAAGCTGTTGATCATAAGCCCTCTTTATGCCTTAGTAAACAGTTTAGGGAATTCAACACATTATAGGATATAAAGCTTAAAGATAGGGACCTGGAGGAAGGGTAATTGAGGCACAGAGAAAGGAAAAAAATTGACCAAGATCATAGGACAGGAGCTATTAACTTGGGGAACATGGAAAGATTTCAGAGAATTTGTGAATTTGTCTTTTTCAATATGTCTATAACTGTAGTTCAGTATTGTTTCCTATGTTATGTCATATATTCCATTTTAAACATTCAACTCATTATCATGACAGGTAGCCCATAAGCTTCATTAGATCATCAAAGAGCTCATGATGCACAAAAAACATGCTAGAACCCCTCTCATAGAGGTAGTTAACTGAGAAATTCCAGATTCAAATGTGGGTCCTCTGACTCCAAATATATTGTTTTCTCTACAATGCTCTGTAGTCACATAGCAGTTACTCTGCATGGGTACTGAACCCTGGATCTTAGCCTTACAACTGAGCTGGTCTAGCTCATTGGCTACCCTAGGTCCCAAATCATCCATTACTTGATAATCAAGTTTGATGAGCCTCCTAATATTACATATATGGCTCATTTTGGAGTCACTATCTACTTGGTAGGGAGGAGCTATGATAACTTGGATTCTGGTTACATAACCCTCAAGTCCTTATTGTGTACAAAGACATAAGCTAGTTACTATGGGGAATACAAAGGTGACTAACAATGCCTCCACATTGCTGAGCAGACAGCATTTGGGCAAAGTGTAACACCTAGACTTTGGATAAACCTGAGTTCAAATCCTAATTCCTGCACTTTCTATGTGGCCAGGAAAAGTCAATCTCTCTCAGCCTCAGCTCTCATGTATGTAAAATAGGGTCAATTATATCACTCTTACAGGTTTGTTATGAAGATTAATGAGAATACACACACATGTATGTATGCATGTATGTGTGTCCATTTATATATGTACACAAAAATGTACAAAAGCATGTGTGTATATATATATATATATATATATACATATATATATATATATACACACACACAAATTGTGTTGTTCAGTTGTTTTTCAATTGTGTCCATTTGGCATTTTCTTGGCAAAGATATGGGAATGATTTGTCATTTCCTTCTTCAGCTCATTTTCCAGATGAAGAAACTAAGGAAAACTAAGTAAAATTATTTGCCCAGAGTCACACAGCTAGTAAGTGTCTAAAGCCAGATTTGAACTCAGGAAGATGAGTCTTCCTGACTCCAGGTCCAGCATTATATCCATCATGCCACCTAGCTGCATACATATGTATGTATATGTACAGGTACACGCATATGTATGTATGTATATGTATATACACATAGATACACAAGAACACACACGTATACATACATTATATATATGTATATACTAAGTATATGTATATACCTATACACACATTTAAAAATATATACACACAAATATTCATACACACACACACACACACACATATATATACACACACACACACACACACACATATATATATGTATATATATACATGCACAGGTTCTTTATAGATGAGAATGTCTCAATCAATATCACTTATAGGTGTAAAAAGGTGTATGAGTGATTGAGGCACCAAGTTTTGATATGATATAATAGATTCCATAAGACCAATTCATGATACTTTAAGTAAGGATTGACCAAAGGATTCCTTAATGAATTTTATGAGTTTCTCAGTTTATTTTATGGGATTACAGGGTGTTGGTCTTGGTTTGGAGGCTGGTCATGGGGTGTTTGCATGTTCACTGATGCCTTGATGAGGAAGCAGAGGGAAATCCTGGTAACTGCCTCAGGACAAATTTGTTAAAAGAGTTAACTTTCTACAAGATCAATAGAAATGAGTTAAAAAAATGAATGTGATCCCTCTTCCTCTCCTTTTCTGTTCCCTCTTTCTGCACCCTCCCTTTTCCTCTTTGCTTTCTATTCTCTTTTTCTATCTCTCTGTTCTTCTCTGTCTCAATTTGCCTGTTGTTCTATGTGCTTATCTTTCCGTTTCCCTTCTTTCATCGCTTCCTCTCTTCCTTTGTACTGAAATCATTCTTCCTACTCTCCTCCCCATGATGCCAAAGAGTAACTAATGATGGAAAAAAGGAAAGAATGAATGAAGAAAGGAAGGAAGGAAGGAAAGAGGAAAAGAAAGAAAGAAAGAAAGAAAGAAAGAAAGAAAGAAAGAAAGAAAGAAAGAAAGAAAGAAAGAAAGAAAGAAAGAAAGAAAGTAGATTAATGACTTAAGAGGGGCCAACTGGGGAACCAATGGTCTTTGGTCTCTGGTCGTTGAGGTGGGGCTTGAGAATGGCTCGGCTGGGAGGAGAGGCGAGCAAAGAGAGACTACAGCTGAAGGTGAAAAAAGCCAAGGCAGGAGCTGCTGAAGCAGAGCTGAACCCAGGAGTGCGAGCAAGGACTTGAGGCCAGTAAATATGATTTGGCTAAATACCATCTTGTTTTTATGTGGCCTCCTGGTTACTCTCGTGAGGCGGGCCTATTGGGCCTGGGGTTTTTTGGTCAAGATGTCAGAATGGGGAGGCTGGTTTGCTAATTTGTTGCTCTGGGGCCTAAATAAATGTTCTGATGCTTTCTACTTAGAGAATCCCTCATACCTTGCCATTTCGAAC